>JAZGTI010003003.1:0-33360 GCA_036877585.1 Botia kubotai
AAATGTAAATCCCATTTAAATCGTGTTTTCACTTTACGAACATGGAATGTAAAACATTTGCAATATAGTGCGATAAACAAAGCTGCCTTTCCCACTTAATTACATCAGATCGGCTATAGAGTTCTCAGTCTCATTTCCTACTGTTAAAAATTTATCTATTGGTTTATGTAACTCACAAACAGACCCAGTCACTTCAGCTGTTATTTATGACTTTTCAAAACGTTTTCACACCAATTACTGTCAATGACAGGATTTCAGTTCAGAAAGCAGAATAAATAGAAACTCTTAGAGTATAACAGCCTAAACAGAATATTGGCTCAACTTGCTGTTTATTACGCTACGGTCATGATATGTGATCTTTCTTAGGTCTCAGTTCTTCAGGAAACATCTAGTTGTACATATATGATTTTGGTCATACAATTTTAGCTAGTTACAGTATGTAAATAGTTTCTGTCTCTTGTATCACCCCAACTGAGAATTAAAGAACACTTTTTTTGTCAGTAATTTAAAATATGTTTACATTTCTCTTTGACATCCCCTGAGAACCCTAATAACAGTAACATAAGGATAGGATTTCAGGGTAAACTTTGCTTTTTCACAATGCTCTTGGTCCAGCTACTAGACATTTTGATAAATGAGCCTCTCATGCTGCGCTCCCTTAAATAGTTTTGTTAAGACACTGTTATTGTTGCGTTATTGTTTTTAATCCCCTGAAACACGGCCAGTCCAGCACATTAACTCATGGGAAAAGGGCTTGACATAGCATCGTCATGCGACATAACTCATGTGACGTTAGACACTTTAACATTGTTTTTAAAGCTGTGTCACAACATTTCCAGTGTAAGGGCTATAGGAAATTATGCTCTTTAACAATGACCCTTATTCAGTTAAGCTTTTGACCTCCACTTGCGTGATTTTTACAGATTAGTTGTTCTATAATACAACATATGCCAGCAATATATTATGCACTATATAAGCTCTTTATGTATAAACTATATATAATGTCTACTTTTAATCCAGAAATATGATTCCCTCATGCATCTTGTTTGACTTGCAATTTGGCCAGTGTTACCACTTCTTTACACATGCACTTCTGTGAAGCCAAACATGGAACAGACTTTACCTCATAAAAATCACACTGTGTGTTTGTTCAGTCTAAATCAATCAAACAGTGTCCAGTCGGGTTCTAACACTATTCCTGTCACCGGATTAAATGCTGGACAGTTTACTGTTGGTCTGCACTTGCATTAATGCTGCTGAAACCTGATGCTGATGGCAAAATGATCACATCACTGGGAATAAAACGTTGACATTGAAGAGGGCCCAGCAGTCTCCCTGCAAAGTGTGCAGACATATAAAGTATTCATTTTAGATTTTTCTATTAAAAATACTTTTTATTTCATTATTAAGATTAAGATGGTTAATAATTATTACTAAGATATAAATTCAAACCTGAAAATAATGTTTACAATTTTGAACACTTTAAAATAAATAAAAGTTATGACAAAAGGAAGAAGAAATGTTTTGGATTATGCGCTTTTTCTATCAGAAAGTGTAAAGTGTAGTGTAAGCAAAGTTGTGACATTAGCCATGTTTACTCCTTAGTACAAAAAGTCTGCTTCTATTGAAGCACACAAAATTCTTTTTGGACCATTCTCAAATCATGCTTGGATAAGTAGGGATTACCAGGTTGTAAAACTTGTGCGGTCCATGCCAGCTCGAGTGCATGCTGTCATTAAAACATTAAAACTTATTTTAGATCCGCACACTGTTGTAGTTTGCAAATCTTTTTTAAATAGCAATGTTTGGTCATCTACCCACAATCACCCAGGTGAGCAAGAGTTCATCACCCAGGTGAGCAAGCATTCATTTTATATTCTGGGCCACCACATCTTTTGCGGCCACCTGGGCACTGAATTAAAACAGGAGTTTGTCCACTTGGAATCAGTCATGAAACAGACTTGCCCAAGAGATATGGGCTAAGAAACATCAGCACCAGTGCCAGCTTATCTAAAGGGCCCCTGGGACCCGATTGTGATACCCCTCCTCCCCTGAATAGCCATGGCAGTTTTCCTCAGCCTCACTACACTGTGAGACACTTGGGAGTTTAATCATGTAGTGGGCCGGCCCTTATATAGACAGCAGACATTAGGTAAACGCAAGGTAGACTTTAAGTAAACAAAAAATGGGCACTTTTCAGTCAGCAGCTTTTTTTCATAACTTCGATATGCCTCTCTGCATTGGCACAGTGTATCAGCCGCTGGGCACGCCGTTTCAAGATTGTGTTCATAACTCTTTTATTTGGACAAGGGGGTGGGTGAGATTGCAATGTGCAGTCATAAGCACCCTGTTACAGCACAATAAAGAAACACAAGCATTGGAGATATTTTTATATTTCTTTTTAGATGTGATTCGATTTTTAGGCCAAAGTGTCTCTAAATCACATGCCAAGTCTGCATGTATTCTTATTAGATCAAGGTTTATCAATGGAGCAAACGTTCCTGATTTCCCCAGGGTTTCCTTTGCAGTTCTTTAAGCTGGCTATCAGCTTTGCAGAGACATTTATCTCTTCTTTTTCTCTAGCTCTTTTTTATTCCGCATGCTTCATCACATAACTATGTTTTTCCATCAAAGTGTCCATGTAAAACCATTTCAACCATGTTTTGTGAAACACAGTAAAACAGTCTTTCTGGCCAATTACGGGATTGTAGTGCAGACAGAACACTCTATTCTTCTGTATATCCAACCTCCTCTTAAGAAACCCTTTTGACTTTGGCTAAATCAGTTCAATCAAGAGTGGAACTGGGTCAGCAGATAGCAGGCTTATCGTTTTTTACCCAGACTTGTTTTAAAATGTTTGGATAATTATGGATTATTGAAAACCTTTTAGGAGAGACTGAGAGTCATGCTTCCCATCCTAAATGATGTGAACATAATTTTTTCCTATGTTAGGTTTTATTCTGTTGTTATACTGTTAACCAGTAATGTTTGCTAAGGCAAGTACCACAACTACTTTTGCTGTGTTTGAAGAAACCCATTAACATTAAAACCTTAAAAACATTCAATTATGTATGATAGCAGGTGCCATAAATAATTAACAACAGTTGTTGTCACTGAATGTTGTCTCCATGTGATCATCACGTTTATGGACATGGATGTTGTTTTGTGGCATGGAAAGTATTGTAGTGTCTCTTCTATTCTTCTAAGATATAACATTCTTTTAATCAAGTGCTAAAAACCCTCCCTTTTTAGCCCACAACACACACACACACACTATTAGTCTCACTCAAACACACACGCAGGTATTCACATGTACATAGTTTTACATTAAATTCAAGAACGCGTCTATCAGGAGAAGAATGACCTAATGTTCTTACTTGCCAAAATCCTGAAACACAACTAGTGTAACACAGACTTTTTGGCAAAACTCCTTCAGACCAAACATGGAGTGCTAGACAATCAGGGTCTAAAACTCAGCAAGGGTGTGTGTGTGTGGAGGGGCGGAGGGGGGTGTAATACAGTTCCAGAAAAGCCCCTTGGTTTCTTTGCAAAGTTTTGATGCAAACTGCCAGAATGTATGCATGCACAAGTAACCAACAGGCAGTTGCAAGCAATTATTATAACCCTCCATGAGTGTAAATGACCAGTTCTGTGGGTGAGACACTGGGGTGGGACCTTGAAGAACAACAAATATGATAAAATGTTAGCTTTTTTAGTAAGAGATATTAGACTGAGGAAACTTTTAATCTGATAAACGACCATTAAAGCGGTTATTTAGTGTAATGTGTGGCAAATGATCCTCTGGACGTCATGCAGTCTAGAAGGTTTTGAAGTTCATCACAATTTATTAGTCCCTATTCAGCAGAGAAATACACATCATTATGAAGTCTATTTATGTATTGGACCTCGTTGAAAGCCTCCGTGTCTCAGAGGTCACATTGAGCAGTAAGGATGTATTGCCATTCCAAAAGTCTATTCTTTAGGATTTCTCAGTTAACACCCAGGCTGAGAGTAAAAACATGGTTGGGGCCATAGAGTTTATTAAAATCTGTTGTCAAGCTTCAATAATATGTTCCAATACACGCCCATACAGTGTTTTTCCATCACTCACATGATTCCATGTTTTCCTCAAGGACCCATACTGACAACTGGAGCCTGGCCAAGTGACTTTAAACCTCTGAGGTGAGTTTCTCTTCCTCCTTGAATGACTAAATGATGATTCTGCTCCTTAAATGTTACTTACTCCTCCATAGGTAGAAATAATGTATCACATAATAACCTTATCTGGTGTGGCCTGTTTCTGCTTTTGATTGGATAAAAAAATTGTGCTGTTGGAATCTAGGAGAATCTGGCAGGCGACATTTCTTTTGGTGAGGCAGAATGTTATTTTTTTTCTGTTTTTTTCACTCTCTCTCTCTGTTCCTGAATATCTTTCTCTGTTTTGTGGCCAAAGCTTTGACTCGTGTTGGCAGAAGTGACCCAAATAAACGCACCAGTCGTTTAGGAGGGTTAGGGGTGGGATCAGAAAAAACATAATGTACAAGACCCAAGTGTGTTGGTTTCCCTAATTACGTAGTGTTTCTTCAATCTAAGTTTCTTTTTTTTAATACCTCATTCTGACCCCCCCGCCTCCATCAACCCACCCACCCCTTATCCTCCTTGTTCAAGACATGGGTGTGCAGTGATTTGCTTTTGGGGGATAAAACCCTCAGTTTGGGAGTGGAGAGAGGTATTACAGAGCAGAATGGTTGGAAGAAAGGTGTCTCTGTTCTTGCACGGATTTCTCCTGCTGGTTGTGTGTAGACCCTCACTTCAAGGAGGTAAGGTGTCTCCAAAATTCTCATTTGGGTTTTTCTATCTTATTGCATTACAGGTGTACTGCAGCCATGGCAACAACACTTACATCCCACCCTCACACTGTTGACAGTCCATGACAGTACAGCCAATTTGTCTTGCACTGGGTTGCCTGTATTCTCCATGTTTTAGACACAGCTACAGGATGAAGTAAAAGTAAAGGAAGTGATATCAAGAAGTGCTGCATTGTACTGAGGAAATGCTGGGATGCATTGTTGCTGTATAATTTTAAAGAATGTGCCAATGCGTTGTCTTAGGTCCTGTTCCTGCAGGATCTTCAAAACTTTTTTGGAGGAGAGGCAACATTCTAGCTTTAAATTCTGTTAAAGTGTCAAGCTGACCATATGAGTCATACTGGAATCTTCGTCGTTTTGATTCTTTGAAATCAGTTAATTTCATACTGTGTCTAACCTTTCCTACATTACCTGAATATGTAATGTTTTAACCAGAACATTATGTATTTGCATTTGGTGAAAGTCTTTAAAAGCATAATGCAGTTTTGTATTGAACTCTGTAGCATTTCATCTTAAATTGTTGTGCCTAAAAACAGATGGTCTTTAATAATCATCGCAAATGTATTCGTTCAAGTGTATGTTTATAGCTATTACAAGGTTTCCTACTTGCCATGTTTTATTTAGGAAAAATCCAAACTTAAGCTCTACTCCAGATCATTACATCATATGCTAACAACCTCAAAGCTTTTCCCAATGGGTTTGTAAAAGAGAAGACTTCGGCTTTCTTGTTCAAAGCTCTTGGACAGGGTCAAAGGATGTTACTCTACATATGATTCACATCTATTCTCTGTTTCCCAATCCCTTCAAATCTTAACCAGTCCTGTGATTCAGACAGGAGAACACGCAAACACAATCCTGTGAGGGAATGCATTCACTGCTGTTTAAGGCTTCACATGAAAGACTAGATGTTGAGATTAGTTATAAGCCCCAGGGTATGTGGCATCAGTACTGAGTGAAGGACAAAAATGGCCTTCATAAACTTGTAATGTGTTGCAGAAGTGCAATCCTAATGTGCACCGTCAGACATACCAATCTAATAAAACATGATGGGATTGCAGCACAGAACAAAATCAAAGCATAGTGTTTCTTTAGATTTGGTCATTTCTACAGTTTTTATCTGTGTATGTGTCTCAAATAATGTCTCATAAAATTGTATCCTGTTTTACAAAACTCCTCTTTATATCATTGCAAACTCTGCTGCTTATTAATTTTCTGCTTTTCTTATTAGTTTGGACTAGGTCAAACACATATCATCACAACTAAACAGTTCCTTATGTTCTCATCTGGCATCCTGTCCTGCACGGAAATCATTAATACAGGCATTTATTAACCTGTTATTTCTTTCACAGGAATCTACATACCAGCTGGTGGAGGGGGCGGAACTGGAGCTGGATTAGGGGCTGGTGTTGGACCTGGAGCTGGACTTGGTGCTGGAATTGGTCCAGGAGGTGGATTTGGTGGTGTTGGGACAGGATTCGGGCCTGGAGGAGCTGGAACAGGAATAGGAGCTGGTCCTGGTGGTGGGTTTGGAACAGGGCTAGGAACTGGACTCGGACCTGGAGCTGGTGGGCATTTACATTATTCTTTCAAAATAACAATTACATGTAAGCCTTTTAAATTTATATGCATTTAAATGAGTTTTACGTATATGCTTACATTACAAATGCCTCCAGGAAAGAAAAAAACTACATTTAAGAAAAAAGTACTAAATTTGTAATTTGTAGGTGGCCATTAAATCTTTTTTTGTAAGCAGGAGTCGGTGGAATTCCTGGTTTCAAACCTGGAAAGACAGGAGGTACTAATTCTAATTACAATTTTTTTTTCAGTGAACTTTTTATGTTGATCAAAGTTAGTCATTTACTTGCCTAATTTGTAATAGGCTATGGAGTTGGTGTTGGAGGTCTTGGGGGACAAGGTGCTGGACTAGGTGTTGGAGGTCTTGGCCTTGGAGGTCCAGGGGGAGTTGGGCCTGGTGGCTATGGTACTGGTCTTGGAGGAATAGGAGGACTTGGTGTTGGTGGATTGGGCACTGGAAGCCTTGGATCAGGTGGATAAAATCTACTTCACATTTTTAATATACCTTAAACTTGTTACAGGATCTAAAGAAACATTATAAATGACAAACAGTGATTGACAGGAAGTGGTGTCTGGTAAAAATAAATTAGTTTTGTAGTAATAAATTTGATCCTTTTTACAGGGCCATTTGTCAAGCCACCTAAAACAGGTATGTTGTAACAACATGCTAAATCCTGATTACTATCAATATTTATATTATATTAAAATGAATATGATTGTTAATATGAATATTTTTAATAAAGTTTGAAAATATAAGAAAGCCATTGTCTTGAGATCAGGTGAGAGGTTCATTTTGGCATTTTACAGGAGGATATGGAGGCTCACTTGCACCTGGAGGTGTTGGTCCTGCAGGTATTGGCCCAGGAGGAATAGGACCAGGAGGCACTGGACTGGGTGGCATAGGACCTGGTGGCATAGGACCCGTGGGAACAGGACCAGGAGGTGTCAGACCTGGAGGTATTAGTCCTGGTGCAGGTTTTGGAGCTGGAGGCCTTGGAGCAGGTAATATCTCATATAAAATTATACATACTATAAAATTTTACATACACAGTGCAAACTATGGTCCAAGATAAAGAGATGGCAATAATCGTTCTTAAAGCCTACCAACAGTTTTAAACATTTTTGCCAAAAATAAATGTCTCATTAATTCCCCCTCAAAGACTATAAATCTTCTGTCTTTAGGTGCTGGTGGAAAGCCTCCTAAACCAGGTGAGCTTAGGAAAACAACAGTCATAAAAATTTTACCAATAATGGCACACATTAAGTGAATGATGTTTTGGCATAATTAAGGTTGACATCAGTCTTGCTTGCACAAACAGGATATGGGGGTCAAGGTATTCCCATCACTGGAGGGGCTGGTGGTCTTGGGGGCCTTGGACTCGTACCAGGGGGTGCTGGCATTGGAGGCTTAGTACCTGGTAGGCTATTAAACATGATGTTAGGCTGTTTTGGAAAAAACATCTAGCATTCTTACATAGAAGACCATATATATTTAGTGTTTCTCTAAAAATATATGTATGTATATATATATATATATATATGTGTATGTATGTGTTTTTTTGGTAGGGTATGGTGGTACAGGTGCAAGTCTAGGCACTGGTTTGGGTGCTGGTGGGTTAGGCTTTGCTGGTGTGGGAGGGCTTGGCCCTGGTGGAGTCGGTCTTGGAGGAGGTTAGAAATTTATTTAAATAATGATAGAACCCATATTTGGTTATTGCATGAAAATAATCCTTAATACATTAGGTTTTGTTTAATGTTGTTATTTTCTTCCTGATTTTAGGTGTGGGTGGAAAGCCCCCCAAAATAGGTTAGTAATCAGTTTTTGTAAGAATGCATTTGACCATTTTTTTATATTTACTGTGTATACACACACACACACATATATAAACAAATTGTACATTATGGGTGTCTTTATTGCCCAGGTGGAGTCGGACCTGGTGGAGTCGGACCTGGTGGAGTCGGACCTGGAGGCGTCGTGCCAGGTGGCGTCGTGCCAGGTGGCGTCGTGCCTGGTGGCGTCGTGCCTGGAGGCGTCGGTCCTGGTGGCGTCGGTCCTGGTAAGATGTTTTTTTAAATAAATTGTAAATGCTTATTTTACTTTACCTTTACTATACCAGTGTATGTATCAACATAAATCAATTTGTCCCTGTCACAGGAGCAGGCAGAAAACCATGGAAACCAGGTAAGATGTAGAGTATTTTACATGTTTTTTGATAGACTATTCTATTATTAAACAACTTCAAATAATAATTATTTGAACTTGTCCTTGCATTCAGACACAAAAAGTTACTACCTACAATATACATGAACAACATTTATAATTAATATTATATAAAACATTAAATAAAACATAAAACATTGTATTGTCAAGATGTTTATTCTTATTGGTCTACTTTTAGGTTATGGTGGGACTGGGGGCTTTGGAGGGCCAGCGATTGGGGGGACTGGATTTGGACCAGGTGGTGCTGGAGTTGGTCCAGGTGGTGCTGGAGTCGGTCCAGGTGGTGCTGGGCTTGGTCCAGGTGGGGCAGGAGTTGGTCTAGGTGGGGCAGGAATTGGACCTGGTGGAACTGGACTTGGAGGAGCAGGTGTTGGACCTGGTGGAGGTGGGCTTTAAATGGCATAATTTTTATTTATGAAATTATTAATATCAATACTTTATAACCATTAAACCTTATATGGACCCTAGTGTCATTTCTCCCTCAAACTGGATTTCCAGGAGCTGGCACTGGGACAGGTGGTGGGGTCAAAGTTGGAAAGCCTGGGAAGGCACCAGTGCCAGGTAATGTGTGTGGATGGAACAAATCTTATTTGATTAATTTACACAAATCTTTAAGAAATGAACATTGATGTTGTATTTTCTCTTTTTTAATCACTCAACAAGGCATTGGAATTCCTGGGCTATACCAAGGGGGTATTGTTCCTGGACAAGGTGGGTGAATATTTTATCATGTCTACATTTTTCAAGCACCATTAGAGGATGTTTAAGTAATCCTAGTTTATTGCAAAGATCAACAATAATAATTTTTGTTTTTACCTAAAGGGTTTGGTGGTAGAGGCATTCTGCCAGGTGTAGCCACAGGATCTCAAACTGGTAAGCTTAATGCAGTTCACTGTAAGTACAACAGATCTAATAAACAATTAAAATTATTGATTTATTCAGCAATTAAGATTATATTTTTCCCATTTTTATTTAACAGGTCAGCTTGGTCAAGATGCACTTGGAGCCAGTGGTAAAATAACAAATAATGAAAAACACAATTCTTTTAATAAAGGAGTATAGAAAACAACGAATTCTACCAGAATAAGTCTACCTGTCTTTTGTCATACAGGAGGTCGCGGAGGCTTTGGTCAACAGTTACCAGGCGTGTTCCAGGGATATCCACTCATATCACCAAAATCTGGAGGTATCAAGAGGGTTGTATCTACTGCATACATTAATCTATTTACCCCTACAGTTATTTAACCAGACTACTGAGAGTAGTCATCATTCACTATGTTTGGTTTTGGTACAACTGTACAGCAGTAATGGTACAACTAATAAACGTACCTAACCATTCATTATTTTAAGATTAAATTTTTTTTATATTTATGGAATTTTCTTTTCTTACCCCATTCAAGGTAAAAGTGCTGCCAAGTCTCAGGCCAAGGCTGCCAAGTATGGTAAGCCATAAAAAATGTATTTGCAGGAATTACAGTATATTTTTAAAGAACAATTTTCTAACAATTTGGTATTGTCACTGTTCAGGGGCTGGTGGTGTGCCTGGACTAGGTGGTGGACTTGGAACAGGTTTCGTACAAGGTGTAGGTGGTGTACCAGGAGTAGGCAGTGTCCCAGGTGCAGCTGGAATACCAGGCACAGGAGTCATTCCTGGAGCTGGAGCTACATCTCCCGGTATCCTATATCCAGGAGCTGGTGGCACCTATCCTGGTGGTAATTTTGTGATCTATTACACATTTTACAGTTAAAAACAAAGCAATTTTGGTAAATATTCTAACATCCATTGATTGTCTCTCACCAGCTGCGGCAAAAGCTCGCAAATATGGTAATAAAAACTCAAGATTCACGTTATACACAATAACATGACTGCCTTAAATATTAAAAAAAATGTGAATATGATTTTGGGTTGTTTATTTTTCAGCTTCAGGGATAGCAACTGGTGGCCTTCCTGGTTTGGGAGTGGGAGGTCTTGGGGCTGGAGGACTTCCAGGTTCTGGCTTGGGAGTGGGTGGTCTTGGAGCTGGAGGACTTCCTGGTTCTGGAGTGGGTGGTCTTGGTGGACCCCTTGGTTCTGGCTTAGGAGCTGGTGGTCTTGGAGCTGGACCTGGTGTTAGCCCTGAAGGTAAATATAAATGTAATTTTTTGTTTGTTAAAAAATCATTTAGTCGACAGCTTAGCAATGTCTACTATTGTTACGTTTCAGAATATGCTGCAGCCAAAGCAAGAAAATATGGTAAAACACCTACACTTACATTCTACATTTTACAATAACAAGGATGTTGCTATCCATGATTATAAATGTGCTCCCTAGCAATTACACTGGATGAAAGGGAGCACTTTTTATGTTAACATGTTAATGGTATAATTAAATGACTAAGATCTGATAAATACTTTGTCATGTGTACTTCATTTTGAAATTATTTTACAGACAATTTGCAAGATTCTGTTGCAGCCATGGAGTATCAACATGAATATTGAAGTCTCTCTTTTGTAGCTCAGCTCGGAATTCCTGGTGGGGCTTTAGGTCTTGGAGGCTTACCAGGTGGAGTAGCAGGTGTACCTGGTGTTGGAATTGGTGGACTACCTGGTGCAGGACTTGGATTTGGTCAACTACCTGGAATTGGTGGCTTACCTGGTGGAGGAGCTGGAGGACTTCCTGGTGGTGGTGGTTTTGGAGGACTCCCTGGCTTTGGAACTGGTATAAAATGGCATTGTCACATTGTATCATGTAAATTGTATAATCCTGTTATCCTGTGAAGTCCAAAATAGGTACTTGCTCTGGCTCTCTGATGTCTCTTGAAAGTGCATCCACTTTACATGTGATAACTGTCAAATTCCTCAGTCATCTTTCAAGTCATTACAGAACTTACAGGTGCTGTTTATCTATCGCGATAAAGCATTAGTGATCCTGAAAAACAAAGGTGAAGTTTTCAAGGTCCATGTTCAGATGCATCCAGTTGTGATGGAAATATTTTTATTGTCAGTGTCTGTTAGATGGAAAGTGATGCAAGGGTTTGTGGTGGCTCCTGCAGAGGCTAAAAAGTTTTAAGTGTCACAATGAACATGAATTATACATAACCCGAGGCACTGCAACATCATTGCACTAATATTGACTTTTTAAATCCTAGGACTTGCTGCAGCAAAAGCTCGCAAATATGGTAGGGGAAGGTTAAATAATCTTTGTTTTCCATCTTATGTATAGAATCCATGTAGATGTTTATTCATACATTCTGATACAAAAAGGTGTTCCTGGTAGAGCTGGTGGAACAGGATTGCCTGGAGGGTTAGGAGGGGTCCTTGGTGGTGGAACAGTGCCAGGTGTGGGGGTAGGTGGAGGAACTGTACCTGGAGCAGCACCAGTTGTGGGTTATGGACCAGGAGGGGTGCCTGTTGGTGGTTATGGACCAGGGGGTGTACCTGTTGGTGGTTATGGACCAGGAGGTGTACCTGCTGCAGGATATGGACCTGGCTCTGGAGGCATGCTGACAAGCATTACATAATATTTGCAATTTAGGCATCATATGTACATTTTCACAGCTACATTTATTGTTTGTGTCTTACTTTGAACGCAGCATATCCAGGTGGACCCAAGGCCCTAAAATATGGTAGGATATTGTAAAGCAGTATGCAGTAGTCAGCACAGTTTTAAATCAGCAGGTTTTTAAAATTATTTTTCTAATCACTGTGTAGGTCCTGGTGGGAGTGTGGGAGCTCCAGGTTTTGGTCTGCAGGGTAGGGTAGGAACAGGTCCCATTGGTACTGGGACTGCAGGAGTTGCTGGAGCTGGATATGGTACTGGAGCAGGATTGCCTGGTAGTCCTGTTGGGACAGGCATAGGAGGGCTTGTGCCTGGCTATGGAACAGGCATTGGAGGTAATTTAAACAAGTTTTAACAGGTACAGTAGTTTACACACGCTTGAGAAGAAATGGTTATTATTTTTAACTATATAAACCTCTACTGATATTTATTTCAATTTGTTTATTACATGTACATATATTGCCCCAAAGGATATGGACCTGGATCAAAAGCTGCTAAATATGGCATGTAAACATATACTACATATTCATACATATTTTCTTTAGCTGTAGTAGCTGTTGAAAAATTAGTAATAATAATTTATGTTGATAATATTAACAAGCATGTTATATTAAAAATGATTAGGTCATGCACAACAGTCAAAAACTTAGTCATAAATCTTTGATTTGAAAAAAATCCATATATATTCATATGTAAATTAATATGTAAACTACCAAACTACTGATCATGGGTATTAAAAAAATCTATGTTGTAATAAAAACAGTGTTTAAACCAATGTAATTTTGACAGGTTTACCTGGTTCTGGAGGAGTCTTAGGAACTGGAGGTGTACTAGGGGCTGGAACAGGATTGGTTGCAGGCTCAGGAGGTATGCTAAGCATTTATAATATTCCTCAGTTTTTTAGAATACAGATAATATTTCCCAAATTTGAATATAAATATTTTTTGTACAACACCTAGAAAGGTTTTGAATGTTAAATGTACTAACTTAACATACTACATACTACTCCGAATACGGGGTTATGGAGGTTTATGTTATAAATAAGTTTAAAATCTTTTTATGTACTTTACCAACCTTAACTTTTTATTCTGAATTTTTGTACCTGAAATAATAACTGTTTTGTTATATTTCAACATAAAGGTTATGGAGGTGCACAAAAAACAGCTAAATATGGTAAACAACGTATCTCTAATACTTCTAAGATAATTAAATTATAAAGAACATTCAGGCTAAGATTTAACTTCATGCATCAACCAGGTCAACCAGTTGGTGGGACTGGAGGTGTGTTAGGTGGGTCAGTAGCAGGGACTGGTGGAACTGGGGTCACGGGGGCAGGAATTGGACCTGGAACTGGTGGGTGATTGTTAGTGAAACATGACTAAACTAAGGTTAATACATGCAGGTAGATATGTGCTCGCATATTAAATTAATCTCTACATCTAATATTAGGTGGGGCTGGAGGCATAGCAGGTTCAGGAGCCAAGCCAGACAAATATGGTAAGTGATCTTTGACTATATCTAATGATGTCTCCAGTATGGTATTACAATTACAGTTTTCAATTTAAATATAGGCAGTGTGATTGGAGGAACAGCAATTCCAGGCAGTACAGCCTCCACCGGTACAGATCACTCTAAACCTGGAGCTGATGGAGGTAATGCAAACTGCATCTGGAATGTCCTTGAAAACCATTAATCACTATACCTTGAAAACCATTAGTCACTATAACTATGTGTCTTTCCTGTGTACAATGATTGGCATCCCCGATGGTGGAACTCGTGGTGTTGGAGAAGGTCAAGGTGAGTTATTCTGGATTGAGTAGGACATGTATTTATTTCTTTAGAGAAATACCAAGGTATATATAGGTATATATAATAAAATGTTTGTATGAATTGTCCCAGATTATTTTTGAACAAAGTTATTTATGATATATTTACTCGACTGTTCCCACATTGTAATTGCATTTTGTTTTTTTAACATGCAGGTGGAACAAAAGCTCCTAAGACTGGTAAGAACAGTTTTGTCACTTTATTTTTGGTCACTTATTACCAAGGTGGTTAACACTGGAATTAGATCTAGTATTCCATTGTATAAAGCTGTTTAGTGGTCTCACTTTGTACGCCAACCTGGGAGACTAATTCATGGTTTAAAAATTCTACTGTAGATATGTCCTGGATTTTAGGATTACAATCGAAACAACTGTATTGTACCATAACCCACACATTAACCTCTTTATATATAATGTTTATACATAATCCTACATAATAGAAACATTGTACTACAAATATCAAAAACAATTACCATTTTGAGAGTAAAAGAAATAAAGAAGGTGTTTTCACCTTTTTATCTACCAGTTTTTTAATCATTTTAACTTCACAGAATCTGGAGGATCAATAGAGGGATCAGGTGGGTCTGTTGGAGGTGGTCCGGGTGAAGGTATGCATTGAATTAAAAACCTTCACCCTTTCTGTTCCTCTTTGGTGGAATGAGCTGCCAACCTCCACCTGATCTGCTGAGACCCACCACAGCTTCAGAAACAGCTGAAGATGTGCCTCTTCCACAAACACCCCACTAATCTACAAACATGGGCACTTCCTATATATCCCATCCTAAAAAATAGTATTTTGCTGTACCTTGTGTACTAATCTTGCTCGTACCCTACACTTGGCACTATATACCTTGAGTATCGTTCGTTCTTGTGACAAATTGCCAGTGATGATCCTCATCTGTAGGTCTCTTTGGATTAAAGTGTCTGCTAAATGAATAATGTTAATGAATATGTTATGAATAATGTTTTTGTGTTGTGTCTTTGTCTTTAAAGGTGTTACTGGTGGGGCCATTGATAGTGATGGACTTGGAGTTACTGGGACAGGAATACCTATTTTAGCTGGAGGAAAACCAGGTATATGTTTCCTTTTTTGCTTCTTGTGAACCTTTTTGTTACTTTATTTGTCTATTACTCACATTTACTTGTCACAAAATAAAGTTAAACACTGCATGTTTTGTAATATAGCCAAGAACCCATATGCTTACAGCACAGGCAATATTACCAGGTAGATGGTGCATTTATGGTGATTTAAATACTCTGGTCAACTGCTTTATGCTTTCATTTCTCTTACTATTAAACAGATAAGAGAGTAGATTTTTTTGTTGTTGTTTCATATATACATTAACAAAGGCAGCAAATCACAAAAAGTTACTCGTTGTAAACAGGAAGAAAATAATCACATCAAAATACTCTTGTATGTTCAGAATATACAAGAGTATATTGATGGCTTATGAAGTGCTAAATAGCGCATTTTGTGAAAACAATTGTTAAATTAATAAATTTAAGCAAGTGAACTTAAATTTTTTATTTACGTTTTAGATGTGTCTGGATCTGCTCCAGGTTTGTATTAACTTTTATTTATGCTGTACTGTAGCTCATGACTCGTCTATCAATGGGTCGGTACAATCATAGCTTTCTCAGTTGGAACAGGAGTGCCGAAATCAGAAAATTAATAACGTTATAAAATTTGAAAGGCTGCACTGGTGACTTTGCGCACGATCACTGAATACCATTATAATAATTATCTCTGTTTTTTCTGTAGTTGGAGCAGGAGTTGTTCAGCCTGGTGGTAAGTTTTTATTTAAATATTTTCAATACTTAGTCTGCCTACATCTTGTTCATAAACTTGAAAGGTACCAATGTGCCAATGTTGCAGCTCCCTCTAGTGGTAAAGGAGGCTCATGCATGCGGATGTCATACTGTATATAACTTAATTTATATTAATTAAGTAATTTAACTTGTATATACTTTATTTTAATATATTAAAAATACTTAAAACTAAAATTCATAACTTGTATACATAACCTACATACATAACATATCTGATATCATTTTTTACTGTCACATTAAGTAGATTCACTTCATCAGGTAAAGATATGGGAATAAAAAAAATGTCTGTCTGTATCCAAACTCATCCATGTGATCTTTTCCGGTATAAACAATAAACAATGATGTTCTTGCTTAGGGGTTGGTGATAGTGGAACACTACCAGGAGCCAAACCCCTAAAACCCCCAGGTACTTCAGGTGCCTTTTCATGTTCAAGAACAGTTTTGCAGCTGAACCTTCATTGTTTATTTATTTATACTATAGGTATTGGAGGTGGTGCTATTGCTGGCCGTGGAGATACTCCAGGCGTTATTGATGGAGGACTAGGGAGTGTTGGTGGTGGACCAGGAGGAGTCGGTGGAGTTCCAGGAGGAGTCGGTGGAGTTCCAGGAGGGGTCGGTGGAGTTCCAGGAGGGGTCGGTGGAGTTCCAGGAGGAGTCGGTGGAGTTCCAGGAGGGGTCGGTGGAGTTCCAGGAGGAGTTGGTGCAGGAGTTAAGCCTCCTAAAGGTTATTTACCATCAACATATTGATATTCAATTGGCAAAAATTTCTTAGTGCGTTGGTTTCTCCCTGATTGTATGTAAAAATGAGGAACATTATTATTATTATATTAAAATCAGCTTGTTTACACTTACAGCTTATGGCGGTGCAGGCGGAACAGGAGCTCTTGGTGTTGGAGGCGTGGGAGGAGCTGGACTTTTGCCAGGAGGAGCTGGACTTTTGCCAGGAGGTGGTGGTCTGCTGCCAGGAGGTGGTGGTCTGCTGCCAGGAGGTGGTGGTCTGCTACCAGGAGGTGGTCTGCTTCCAGGAGGTGGCGGTCTGCTACCAGGAGGTGGCGGTCTGCTACCAGGAGGTGGCGGTCTGCTACCAGGAGGTGCAGGCACAGGAGCTGGAGCACAAAAACCAGGCAAAAGTAATTACAGTGATAAGTTTAACATGCATTTTATTGCACAGTGCTATATAGATTTTTTAAATTGTATTTTAAAAAACTATTGTATTACTCTTATCAAATACATTTTTAACTTTAACCTTATAATGTTTAATTAATGTACCAGTGTATAAGGATTTGTCAATCTGCTTTAGGTTATGGTGGAGTCGGAGGTTTAGGAGCTGGTGGAATCCTTCCAGGAACTGGTACATTTGTATTTATCTTCCATTTTAACCGCTATTATTATTTTGAGTACTTAAAGACAATAGTAAATAGTAAAGTAAAGTAATGATTGTCTTTACAATAGTAAAGACAATCATGGTCTTGTTGTGTTGAAACTGTATTGTCTAATGTTTTGCAGGCCTCAGGTTTCCAAGTGGCGCTGCAGTGGGTAGCAAACCAGGAAAAGGTATCAGAAACCATTCTTGCTGTTTAGCCATTTAGCAGGTGGTTTTATACAAAGTGACATACTTGAACAAATGAGGAACATCACAAGCAATTTAACATACAAAGTTTAACACTACTCATAGTTTTGCAATATTTTACACACTTGAACTTAATTGAAATGACTAAGTTTTTAAAAATAATTTCTTTATTGCTTTGGTGAAAGCTTATGGAGCAGCAGGCACACTTGGTGGGCTTGGAGGCCCAGGGGGATATGGAACAGGACCAGGTGCTTATGGTGGTGGACTTGGTGGACTTGGCGGTCCTGGTGGACTTGGCGGTCCTGGTGGACTTGGAGGGCCTGGGCTTGGTGGTAAGATCTTAACAGTGTTAATCTGGTGTTTCATATTTTAGTTTGCAGATGTTTTAATAAGTTTATAACATACTAAATAACTAAATGATTACAAAATCTAAACTAAATCATTACAAAATACAAAATCATAACAAATCTTTTTCTCTCTCTGGTTTGTTTTTAATGGCTTGGTTATGGTCCTGACAAAGTAAAACCACCTAAAAGTATGTACAACACATTCAGTCAATGCTTAATAAAACAATAAAAAAATCCATTGTTTCGTTATACAAAATTAATAATCACAAACCTTATCAGGCTATGGAGCAGCTGGAACACTTGGTGGAGCTGGACCAGGGGGTGTTGGTGTTGGAGGTCTTGGTGTTGGAGCAGGTCCTGGTGGAGTTGGTGGTGGTCTAGGAGTAGGACCAGGAGGTGTTGGTTTAGGTCCTGGAGGAGTTGGAGGACTAGGTGGAGGTATTGTCACTTACACTGTACATTAATTTTGATTGTAACACTACAATATTTTTTTGGTTAGATAGATAAGCATAAGTGTCAACAAATGTTAATATGTTTCTGGGAGGTCGTAAATTACAGATATAAATGTTTTGTTGCGCAGGTGCCAGATATCCAGGTGCAGGCCTGGGAGCTGGAGCTGGAAAGCCTGGGAAATCAGGTTCTTATTTTATAGAATATTAACATTATTATCATGTAGTACAATGTGATCATGGTAGCTTTAGGGTCAGAAATATAGAATCTGGAAATTATAGGACAAAGTCACTAAGAAGGTTTGGCTGAAAATATCCAGCAAATGCTAAATTAAAACAGTCCTGACATCCTTTGTAATTATATGATTTATATTTTATATGCTTTTATTGTAGGGTATGGGGGCTTGGGTGGAGTTGGAGGTGTGGGAGGTCTTGGAGGAGTTGGTGGAGGCCCAGGAGGTCTAGGAGGTCCAGGAAGCCCACTAGGAACTGGTGGAGGTAAATAATTTAGGATATAATCACTTTGACACTTAAGCATTTCATAATTATGCAATTGTACTGCAATATATGTAATATGTTGTTTATATTAATATATTATAATCTATTACATTAGATTATAATATCATATTACATGTCATATAAATAATATGATATGTAATATGATAAATTATCATGTTATCATACTATGATAAAAAATATCATATAAAATATAATCACTTTGACACTTAAGCATGTCATAATTATGCAATTGTACTGTAATATATGTAATATATGTTGTTTATATTAATATGATATTATAATCTATTAATTTCATACTAGTTAAATTAATTATATACTAGTACGGACTTTCAGTAAATTAAATTATGTTCATAGTGATTCAGAAATAAAAAATAAATTATATTCATTCTGATATTGGTTGCTTTCAGGTCTTAGATATCCAGGCGGAGCAGGAACAGGGAAACCTGGTAAAACAGGTACATTTTATTTACTCAGTGTTGTGTGTGATTTAGTCAAGTTTATTCTGTCTCACCACCTGAATGAGTTTAAGAATTAAGATACTGTTATATGCTTCCTTTTAAGTAGTTTAGCTACTTGCCATTAGATGGATGAACTATATTAACTTTCCTTCATCTCTGTCCCTTTCTTAAAGGTTATGGCACAGGTGCTTTGGGTGGTCAAAGCTATCAGCCAGGTGAGCTGAATTCTCCTTCTCTTTGTGGAAACATTTATATTATACCTTCTGTTTCTTGTGATTGCTTGTATGAAAAGGATTAATGGAGACTATATACAGAGTTACAGTAGATTTGTTTATCTTGCAGGTGGTGTAGTGCCAGGATATGGAACCGGTGTAGGTCCTGGTGCTGGGTATCAACAACCATATCCAGGTAATAAATACTGATGTTATATCAATCACTCTGATTGATTTAGTGTGATTAATAAGGTGTTCTAATAATGTGATGTTGTAGGATATGGTGGCCCAGGAGCAGGTGGACTTGGAACTGCCCCACTAACACCTCAACAATGTAAGATACCTTTACAGTACGCAAATGTACTGAAATTAAAAATTGAAACAGTTTGGCATGCACCCATCTGTTAACCACAGACCACAGTCATTGCTGTGGTTTTGTGTGCTTCTGTATTTACTGCACAAATGTGTGTTGTATGATTTTATAGCGAAAGCAGCCAAGTATGCAGCACTCCAAGGATTTCTAGGTGCAGGAGGCTACAGAGGTACAGTTTGTTTCATCTGTTTATGGCTCATATTGCAAAACCCTGTCTTGAAACATTGATTATGGTGTTCATATCCACAATATATGAACACATGAGCAAAATGTCTAATTCTGTAATCTGAGAAAGCTTTATGCTGTTAAACTGCAGACTGCACACTAAATGCAAACAGTCACTAACCAGTTAGTATTTTTTCAACACAGTAAGTTATGCTGCGTCTTTTCCTGTAGGGGGCGCAGGATGCCAAGGCAAATACTGCGGAAGGAGAAGGAAGTGAGATACCAGCGTACAGAAATGACCTCATAAACAAGTGGTGCTACTGCCTGATTTGAAATGCACTTTTTACAGTTAAAATAGTGCCTTATCTTATATGTGTGACAGAGATTTTGAACTTGCAACAAACTTTTCAACTTGATTAGGTGTTAAAGGGATAGTTCAGTCAAAATGAGAATTTGCTGTTAATTCACTCACCCTCAGTCCATTCGAGGCGTGAAATTTTTCTTCAGTAAAACAGTAAAGATTTTTCATAAAATCGTGATGTTTGGTGATTCATGAAATGCAAGCTTTGATCTGTGCAAGAAACTGAAACTATTTACAACATTATTAGCTATAATGAGGTATGGTAATCTATATCCTCAGGCAAATGGTTCTGTGCTGCATTGTTGATGCACTTATGTTTACTCCATAACAACAGCACTATCCACAGGAATAGAGAAGTAAACTGCATTGTCACTGCATTCTCACACAAAGAGAAAAGGCATGGGTCAAGATATAATAAATTATTAAATATAATTAACATTTTTTTTGTTTCATTTTTTGAGTTTTTAGAATGCTTTTGCATTCTTTTAATGTGACAAGAAGCTTGCGTTTCAGATGCACTCAGAACTGTTTAATAATGTTGTAAATAATGTTCAGCTTCTTGCACAGACTGATTGTTTTGCTTCATAAGACATCAATGTAACCCCAGGAGCTGTGGGGATACATTTTGTGTTGCAGGTATCTGCTTTTTTAAATCTTAAAGACACGGCAGCTGTGGGCTTGCATTTTATGAATCACCAAGCATCACAATTTTAGCTGAAAATCTAACCTAATCTGCTGAGGAAAAATGCCATATACACCCTTGGATGGCCTGAAGGTGAGTAAAATAACAGCACATTTTCATTTTTGGGTGAACTGTCCCTTCAACTGAAATGGTGCCATGTGAACCTCTTTGCCCTATGTAATATCTTACCTTAAAATAATCTGTTACTGTACATTTTCTTTACAACTGTACCTTCCAGATTTGAATTATTTTACTGTCTTTTATCGAATCACCTATGCTATAATTTAATGTTACATTCCATCAGAACTTAAAAGATGCATTTACACCCAAGCATCTCTAATGGACATCTGAATTGCTCACACATAAGTATCTGTATATCCAGACATGTAGTGTAGAGACGCGTTGCTGCTATATCAGGATGAACTGTGACAGTCGAGGCAGCAGTAACATAACAGGCTACATGGTCCATCTTTGCAATCATATGTAATTTTCATGCTATCATAAACTAAGTGGAGCCTTCTGTCTTTATTCATGTGTATGACTGCATGAATCTACAAAATCATCTTTATCAAGAGCTTCAGTCGTTGAAATTTTTCACAGAAATTTAAAAACAAAATGTTTAATTTTTTTTACTTGTACCATTCACAGTACCTGCCGAAACAGTCTATAAGTACTGAGGATTATAAGCTGTCTTTAAAGATACCTCAGGAACTTGAAGCAGTTTTCCAGTTTATCTGACCCTAATAACGCCTTGTTTTAAGTTTTGTTTATTTTTAATGTAACACATATTAAATTAAAATGTTTTAAGGATATCTATGCATTTAACCTAACTAGTTTTTGGGTTTGTTAGCAATGTGTGTTGTGGATAGTGTATCTGTGTTCGTATACATGAAACATTTCAAATGTGACCTGAAAGTATGATATTGGAAATTCCTCGAATGAATCATATTGCGTTTTGTTTCACCATTGATCTTTAATTTGGTGCACGTTACTTTAAATGTTGTGAAATTCCATCCAGTTCACATTTTTGTGACTCAATTGTGATTGTGCCTTTCATCCTTCAGTCTTTTCTACAAATAAATGTAGTAAAAATCACATCTCATCTTTGTTTTTTGTTATTCAGATAAGTTTGAGATAGAGAAATGAGATCTTATTGCTGTCTGTATGTGAGATTCTGTTTCCTTATTTGTGACTTTCTTTCTCCAGTGTAGGGGTACAGTTATGTATTAAGCATATCTGTTACACCAGACCTACATATCTCATTTCTGAGAGCAGACATTATTAAGAATTAAAAATTTATTTTATGTATTATACCACTCCACTCACTTAAAGGCTTTTAGTCCTACTCGCTTAAAGGTTATGACTGCAGGCCGTTCAGAATGAGCAGTTCCAAAACGAGACCCTTTCAAACATTCTCCTGCATGATTACACATAGACAAAACCTCCCTTGATAAAAGACCAAGGATTTAAATGAACTCCTCTGCCTGATCATAAAGTCCATGAGGGCTCTCAGCAGGTGACACTGGTTGGGTAACTCTAGCCTTTGACAGTATGCATTCTTTCTGCTGACCAAAGCAGTCCTAGAAGGTGGGCTAAAGTTAGGAGGGGTGGGAGGGATTTAAACTCTTTACAGACACTCGGCAGGAAGTAGTAACTCTATCCTGCATATGCAGATATGAAAGCAAAACTTGTACTTGCAGATAAACTCTTTAACATCACTCTGTTTGAAGCTGTTTTCCTGGGCTTTCTTCTCCACCCACTGTAGTCCTTTTCTCCACCCCTGAAATGAGCAAAGAAGACTAGAACTAGTACAGGTCTACTACTGCTGTTATGCTTCAGTCTCGTCAGGACCTGTATTACCGGAGAGGGGGGAAGGCAAGGTAAGACAAATGCCGTTTGGTTCGCTTGCTTGTTTAAGTTTTCTTTAACGTTTTAATTTCATTTTGCCTTGAAATTCTGTGAAATGGGGTGGTTTTGTGGTGTCACAATGTTACACGCCATTTCTTGTAAAAACAAAAACAGGAACTTCTTTGTCAACACACTGCTTTCAGATTGTCTTAAGATAAAATGTTTTTAACATGGGTTAATGTGAGTTTATAGATTGTAAACATGTCGCAAATAAGTGGTCTTCTGAGCTTGGTTAATATCCTGTTATCGTGGTCCACAAATACAGAATAGTGTTTGTTAATGTGTTCATGTACATACAGGAATGGAATTCAGGCTTGTTTGTTTGTTTCACAACAGTTTTGCTCAGTCACACTTCTCTATTCAGAATCCATTTTACATTCACATTGATGCATTGGGCTTTTACTCAGATAGACCATATTCAAATGTATGTGTTTATTAGAACCAGGAAAACTTTCACAAACCTCACACAGAGAAAACTTACCAAATAAAATACTTGTTTACTGTCAGATTAGTAGAGGAAACAAGCAAGAATACACTGTATGTGTCTCAGAGAACCTATTTAACCTGGGTAAACCTGGTGTAAGTTCAGGTAAACTAGGTGACTACTTGTCTCTGCTAAAATTTAGTAGATTCATAGTTAAGTATTTAAAAAAAAACTTCAAATGACTTTTAAATACAGAAACAGATAAAGATCCTTGTTTAATCACTGTACACGGGTGGGTGGGTGTATAATGTACATGTGTTTCTGTGATATATCTGCTGTATATTATATTGTTATGGAGGATGAAACAGCAGATAACCAGCAGCTGTAGAACACATGGTAGGCTTCCTCTTCAGATGTTTCACAGACAGGAAACGCCCCTGATGTTCATTCTAGCTTGTTTTTACTCACTCTTGCTCAATCTGACTCTAACAGCAGTTAGGGGCTGATTTGATAAACAACATACTATTTTTATTTGTCATCCAACCCAACTGCCAACACATTACCTAACAAAACTCCTAAAACATTTATTACAAAAAAAGGAAAAAGGCCTGTTACTTGTTAAGCCTTTGTTTAACACTCTTTTTTGGCATTTTTCCTATATCACAAAATGCTCTTTGTATTGGAAGGAGGTTTTAGTATACAAAAGTTCCTTTAAGAAACGTTTACTGAAAATATTTAAAGAGAACCAAAGATTGCTCTGTGGCATTATGGCGAAAACCCTTATTTGGCACCCTTAACCATCTAGTGTTGGATAATACATGCACTAGATGTGTTACACAGCTATACATATCTTTTGGTATTTGATACATTTTCTTTTTTAAATGTTGAGTCAGAGACATGTGATTCCATTTATATGGGATTTCCCTATGGCTGCTGTCTTTTCTTTATAGGCTGCAGCCAGCTAAAGTTTTTATAAAAAAGAGCCCTGTTTTAATAAAAAAAGAGCTTGCTCTATACTTTTAAAGAGTCAAAAGCAATCATCCTTTTGCATGAAATTGCAGCTGAATTGTGTTATATATCCTTATAAAATGTAAAATAATTTCCATAATACAAATGTAAAACATATTTAAATATCCTCCATTTCTCTCTCTCTGTCTCTCTCTTTCTCTCTCTCTTTGTTAGGTGTTGTGAATGTAATTCTGTTCTTTCTCACTGGTACTATGAAAGAGATGGACAGTTCTTCTGCAAGAGACATTACTGGTCACGATTTGGAGAACAGTGTCATGGCTGTTCAGAGTCAATTACTACTGGTCTTATTATGGTAAGCACATAACACTGTGTAATCATCTTACGGTAAGCGCACATAACTGTCAAAATCCTTTTAGAAATACGGGAAGCTTTGGATTAAGTTGAGGAACAAAGTTAAAGTCGCATAACCTACACTAGCATAAAATAGAAATAATTCATCTGAATGCTGTTAACCCTCAGATACACACACATTTGTATTAATGATGTTAGAAATATCATAATGTTTAAGCATGGTAGATGTGAGACTGCTCCACACTTGTTTTTCAAGATTGTAAAATGTTGTTTTGATGTAATGTACTTTTATACTTCAGAGTGTGAAATGCTGTTATATGTCATTTTCACCCATATAGTATAGTAAAAAAAATCTAATCATTTTAAATATGTGTTGTAATTTTACTAAAGTAGTTCTATTTATAGCAAAATCAAAACGCTTTTACAGAAGAAGCGAGTTAATTTATGCAGATTCTCTTACTAAAACGACATGTTGTATCATTAACATCAGTCATTCCAGCTTTTTGGGGAGTTCCTGACTGGAACACATTGTGTGTGAACTCGACAAGATGCATATGAATACATGCATTCCTCTACTGGATTACACCAACAAACAACATTCTGACTGTAAACAGACATTACTTGTATCTGTCTTATCATGCGAAGATTAGGTTGGAGTTTGAATTCTTTTGTGTTTTTTCACCGTTTCCCTCTTTGACCTGAGGGCAGGCGGCCCCTCCCACTCACAATCTCACTTCCTGCCATTGTGCTTCAGTTCTGCACAATGATGTAATCATCCCTTCCCCACCTTAATACTCCCCCCATTCTGTGTTGTTCAGTTAAATTCATGATAACCTACAGTGTAAAATAATAAATAGCCTGATGTTTCCTCTTCCTTCCATCCATGCAGGTGGCTGGGAAGCAAAAATATCACCCAGAGTGTTTCCTTTGTGAAAGCTGCAACACGTTCATTGGCGACGGCGATTCTTTCACACTAGAGGATTTTACCAATTTATACTGGTTGGTTTTAGTTGCTAAAACTTAAATTCAATCATTGTGTTAGTCTCTAAACTCTTAAAGGGTAACAATAAGGTTTATACGCTTCAAAACGTAAACATTTAGTAATTATGCATTAGCGATACTTTTGAACCATACTTTTATTATACTTTTATTCATATAAATGCCTCATAAGAATGTGCTATTTATCTAAAAATGCATGACAACTGAAATTCAGTTTTATCTGTTTTTTTATTTTTATGTATCTTTTCATTCATTTCCTCTTTTGTAGTGGACAATGTTACTACCAGAAGGTGTCAACACAGAGTTTGGGGCCAAGATGTTCAAGACTTCCTCATACAGTGACGTCAGTGTCATTTCCTCCCTCTGCAGAAAGCAGACGAGGTTTAACTTTCACTGTGGAACAGAATGAGACGGGCCCTGTAATCAGAGTATCTCAGTATGTCACCACTTCAGTCACAACTTACAAAAATATATAAATTGAAAATAAGGCTATTTAACATTAGATTCAATTAACCTTTGTTCCTCTCTAAAATTCCTGAATAAACAGGCTGGACTTGCACAGCATGGCTTCTGACATTAAGCCTTTGATCCATGTTGGAGACAGGATTCTTGAACTCAATGGAATCTCTGTTCTAAACATTCCACTCGATGAGGTAGATTCTTTACCAAGATCTTATAGAAGATAATAATACAGATAAGCTATATAACACATATGAAAGTAACATATTACCCTTTATATGTCTTTTGAACAGTTAGATTTGGTGATTCATGACACAGAGCACTGGCTACAAATCACAACTGAACATAACCCTGAAGACCTCACAAAACAAGAGGACTTGTCAGGCCTGCTGGGGGAAGAACTGGACCAGCCTGGAAACTTAGGTTTCTTTCCTCTACCCAGCAGTAGACGAACAGGCTTTCGTTCTAAAAACATTCTGTAAGCTGTGATGGTATCAAATTTGTAAAACTAATTGTTATTGGATAAAAACACTTAAAATATGAAGCATAAGTAATAATGAGCACTTTTAGTACACTTTGATGATTTCAGCATCTAGTCACATGCTATAGATCCATATATATCCATACATATATCCAAAATTTTTTTCAGGTTTGTCAAATTCTATACATTAGCATCATGCTTGTGATCATAAATCGGCAATTTGGTAGATGATAAATACTTCCGATTTTATTACACAGTACCAAAGGTTTAAAAGGCTCACATGGCTCTGCACTCCTCTAACATTTCATTTCTCTTTATCGCCCTCTGCAGGCGCAGCTGCAGTATCGACAAAACTCCGTGCTCACAACGACATGCTGCACTGCTTTCGCATAGAAGAGATATTAATAGATCTGAATCTCTGCGTTTTGACCCTACTGACAAAACACAGCGCATTTTCCGTCCCTGTGACCTTATATATGGTGAAGTCCTGGGAAAAGGCAGTTTTGGACAAGCCATCAAGGTAAAGCAGAGAAACTAATAGTAATAGAAACTAAGCTAATAGTCCAATTATAAATTTGTTATATAATAATAGTTCAGATAAATTTGGGGGATTGGTACATGACACAGTCCTGATTAGAACCTGCAGTGAGCATGTGTGCTACCCACTGTGCCACAACTCCAACTAGTTAGCTGAATGTGCTTGAGATCACAATATATATAAAAAAGATAAAATTCTTATAACAGAAATTATAACAACACTCTTTGTATTGTCAGGTGACACATTTGGAAACAGGTGAGGTGATGGTAATAAAGGAACTTCTCCAGTTCGATGAGGACACTCAGAAGACGTTTTTGAAAGAGGTTTGTTACTTTACTGAACAACGTTTTGTGCTCTTGTGCAGGCAGTATAGATTTTCTCAACTGCACAGTCAAGAGCATATAAAATGGTTTCTAATTGGAAGATGTTTGGCCCTGTAGGTCAAAGTGATGAGATGCCTGGAACATCCTAATGTCTTAAAGTTTATCGGCATTCTATACAAAGACAAGCGGCTAAACTTGATCTCTGAGTACGTGCAAGGAGGAACACTGAGGGACACCATACAGAAAATGGTTTGAACATCTGTTTCTTTTTCTCAGTTCTCTTGGCTGAGTATTTGTTCACCACGCATAGATCATATAAACTCATAGTTATTTATAATCATTAATTTAGGACACGGATCACCCATGGAGAGTGAGAGTAAGCTATGCCAAGGACATTTCTGCTGGTATGGTAAGTTAAGGAAGCAATGATGTGTATGCAGAATGAAATCTGATTAAAATGTTGAAAGATGGCCTACAAAACATGCGAATCTGCACGGCCTTATGGAATCCAAACCATGCAAGAAGAATCTTAGCAGGGATCTTTACGTCTCCTTCCTTGTACCTGTCACCTTAATGCAAAGACTTGCTCTTACAGGGAATGAGAATCTGAAACACAGCTACAGCAGCTGCTTTTAGAATTTAATATTACGTCATACAAGTGGCCCCCTCCCCCTTTAGCCTGCAAATGACACTACAAACAAATATATTGCAGTTCATGAACCCTTACAGGAATAGCACTACTGTTTTAAAAGCACACACCTGTGAAGTTTTGTCTAGAAAACCTGTAGTTGACTGTCAAATGATCCGCACTTGTGAGAAGCACAATTAGCATAAAATATTTTTAAAATGTCCGACAGGAAATGTGAGAAAATCGGGTTAAAGCAACAGCTCTGAGAATGTTCTACTTCAAATTTGTCAAATACGTCTTGGGAAAGATAATAAAAGGCCTGAAAAACACCTGGTAATCTTCTCTAGGCACACAAGCCTGCAGCTGTGTTTCCTCTCTCTATGACACAAACATGTCAGGATTTGTATTTAAAAGGTGTTTCTTATATATAATAGTGTACAAATTTATTTCAGTTATACTCTCTCTTTCACCATCACAGGCCTACTTGCATTCCATGAATGTCATTCACCGGGATCTGAACTCACACAACTGCTTTGTCAGAGAGGTCAGATGAAACCTTTTTTGTCATTATTGTACAACATTTATTCTGAACTGTTGGAATTGTGTGACAGCACTGGTGTGCCTTACAGAACCAGTCAGTGGTTGTTGCAGACTTCGGTTTGGCTCAGCTTGTGAAGGAAGAGAAGAAGGATCCCTCCTCACCTGGCCAAATGTCCAAAATGAACAAACTTGGTCGTAAAAAACGGTATACTGTAGTGGGAAACCCATACTGGATGGCACCAGAAATGATCCATGGTGAGATATATGGATGAACTATGGCAATAATGTGACTTACAGTGTGTGTATTGCTGCATTTTACTGTATTTACAGTAAAACTGTATTTTCTCATTTGCAGGAAAAGTTTATGATGAGCATGTTGACATTTTCTCATTTGGGATTCTGCTTTGTGAGGTAGATATTATAATGATATCTACATTATTTTTAAGGTGTTAATCATTACTTTAAGGTGTGTAAAATTAACAACTACATTTATTACTGATGACAGATTATTGGAAGGGTTTATGCTGATCCAGATTACCTCCCCCGCACTCAGGAGTTTGGATTGAATGTGAATGAATTTCTGGAGCGCTACTGGTCCAAAGCATGTCCTGCGTCTTTCTTTCCCATCGCAGTTCTGTGTTGTGCCTTGGAGGCTGAAAAACGGTGATTGTCATTTACAAATTCCAAAACCAAAACAAAGTCCCCTGTGCTAAAACCTGTGGCTTTTTCTTTATCTTTTTACAGCCCCGCTTTTGCTAAATTAGAGGAGTGGCTGGAGAACCTGTTAATGCACCTGGAGATTGGACTTCCTCTTATGTCAGAACTGGAAAAGATCCGTCAATCATTTTGGGCGAACCACGGCCAGTCAAAACAAACTTATGGGATTCCTTCCAAACAAATAGAGAACTCTGTGCTAGGCAGGAGCTAAGATTTAAAATGCTTACAGTATAACAGAAGTATAAGTAATCACATGCAGGGTAATATTCATGTAATGATCCTCAAGTGGGAATCCTAGTTTGTTATTGACAGTGGACCCCAAAAAAGAAACGTATACCACACCTACAGTGTATAATTATCTTGCATATGATAACAAAATATTAAATCAATTTCTAAACAAGTGTTAGGCCTTTCTCGCAGCTCAATTTAGATGAGCTGTATGAAGTTACAGTTTGTTATACTCTCAGATTTAATCTTTATTAATTTTAAATAGTATATAAAAAGTGTGCCTGTGCTATCATTTGTTAAAATAAATGTTTATATTTATGGTTATACATTTTGTTATATTTTGTTACATTTCAGTTATACATTTAAGGCATTGCTTGAGTGTCCAAATAATTTTTGAGACCACTGTATATTGTACAAGCTGTACATTCTTTTGCAATAATGTTGCACTGTTTGTACAGTACTGTATATCTCAGATACAAAGGTGCTATTAGATTGTTTGACTGAATATTTTTTACTAGTCGCAAATTTAAGCTAAACAAACATTATTGAATTCATATATAACATAATACATTTCCCTTAAAGACTTAGTAATGTATTTTAATGGAATTGTTTGTTTTAAAGTTTTTATGTTTATGAATAAATGTCGAAATTTGAGTTTTACATTTGTAATGTTTTCAACATACTGTGAAATTCTGGTCAAAGCTCTACATCTGAATGAAAGAATAAATGTATTGATGTATGCTGCTGGTTGCCATATTTTTATTTGAATGATGTGTTTAAGTTTTAAATAATCGCATTAACGGAACGCAGCACCGTACCGATTTCAGTTTCATTACCAAAGCGAAGCCTCGCCATTACAAGCGCGAAATTAATTTTAATTTTATATATTTACCAATAATTTTATATTTATATCAATAAATACATCAAAAAATACATCGGGCACACTTTCGGACACTTAAAAGACAAAACGCTACTTTTAACAGTTTTTAACAGTGAACTAACTGGCGTGCGTTCACGCAACACTAATAACATTTTCTCAACGAGACTATGGATAGTGACAGTAAGTATCCTATTTGTTTATCAGTGTTATTACACTCAGTTTAATACGTTTTTAAAATCGCTTAATGAAATCAATAGACTTTTGGTAGACTAGACTAATATCGAGGTACTGTATGCACAAACTGGCTTAATACTATCATCTAGCGGAGATGATAGTAATGAAATATTTTATTAACATCTTATGAACAGTTTTTAAATTATTTGTTATACAAAACAATGCAACAAAGTAACACTGTCTCCTAACTTCTTCATAGTTATACAGACTGCGGATTTTGAGACTCAAGGTAACAAGTATATTTTGTAAATTGATTAAACGATTGTATAAAAAAGAATATGTCCATGTTCTTTAAATTTTCAGTAAATTGCTTATGTTAGTGGAAGAGATTTCTGTACATGTACAATTTGAATAATTAACTAATTGACCTTCTGTTCAATTCCAATGCCTCATAATCTTTGGATTAATTATCTGAACTAGATGGGGAGGTAAGTCATAAATTATATGAAGGGCGTTTAAAAATGATTACAAATATTATTTTAGCTTTACAGTTTTCCAATGCCCTGATCAATTGGCCTTTTTGCTAGTTTTCTGGCCTAGCGTTATATGACTCAGACAACAGTGGAAAGGGCAGTTCTCCTGACAGCTTCTCTTCTAGAACCGTTCAAGCAAAGGATGGAGATGAAATTATTGATTTCACTGACTCATTTTGCTACTCACCTCTGTCTGAACAAAAGACTGATAGCACTGATGACCAATCATCTCTTAGATCCAAGAGGCCGCAGGGTCACGTTGGCCTGTATGCCCCCTTAGAGGTAAAGTAACACATTCTACACACATTAGGAACTTCAATGACCAGAGAATATGATGGATGGCTTGTGATACATACAGTGTAATTATTTTTCACTGTCAGTTCCATGACCAAGAGAAGGAATATGTTGGTATTGACACACTGCCAAACCAAGTCCACCGGCAATCAGTGAAAAAGGGATTTGACTTCAATCTAATGGTTGTTGGTAAGAACAGTATCTGCTCTGTTACAATTGAATTTATATATACAAATACATTTATATATTTATAAATAAAGGAAATCTACTGGTATTAGTATTCTCATATCTAGGGCAAATTGCCTGAGCGTGTTGCCTCAAAGTGTTTACAGTATATCATGGCTTTAAGTTGTGGAATAGAAAAAATATTTTTGGTCTTTTTGAACCTAGTCTGATTTACACATTTAGGTGAGTCTGGTTTAGGCAAATCCACTCTGGTTAACAGCCTTTTCCTTACTAACCTTTATTCGGACAGACTCCTGTACGATGTCTCAGGTACTAATTAATACTTTAGAACATAAATACTTAACAATATTGAATAAAATCAGGACGAGATGTCCAAAACTCATGTTTTCATAAAATTCTTATTTTTTTATCCAACAGAGAGAATAACACGGACAGTATCAATAACAAAGGCTACTGTAGACCTTGTTGAAAATGGTGTAAAGCTAAGGCTCACTATTGTGGACACCCCTGGGTTTGGCGATGCCCTTAACAACAATAAAAGGTATTGCAAAGTAGATATGTGTTAAATAAATGTTTAAAATGCTGTTTGTCTTTACACCCATTTGTTAACTAAAATTGGGTGGTAACCTGTTATTACCCGATGTTAATTTCATGCTAAAATGTATTTACACATGGTTTTGCTTGCAGCTGGCAGGCTGCAGTGGATTATGTTGACCAGCAATTGGAACAGTACCGCAGGGATGAGATTGGACTAAACCGCACGAACATGGCGGACAATAGAGTCCACTGCTGTCTGTACTTTATCTCACCTCATGGCCACGGGTGAGACAGGAGAAGTTTCTGTAGTATTTTTATCTCATGATACCCAGCATGATTTCATGGGTAATGGAACCAAAAATCCTATGTGCTGTTGCTCATGTTTAATGAGATCAGTCTGAGATATCAGTAAGCATGAAAATAGTGGTTAACACTTCCTGCCTCAGCCTCAGGCCAATTGACGTAAACTTTATGATGGCTCTGCATCAGAGGGTCAACATTGTGCCTGTGCTGGCCAAAGCAGACAGCCTCACCCCAGCAGAGATCAGTGAAATGAAAACCAAGGTGAAAATCACCTATAAGCTTGCACTGAGCGACAGTTGTGATTCTGATATACACAATAAACTTTATTAATTCCAACATTCCAACAACCACCAGATCTGATATGTGAATAATTGTATTTTATTAGTAACATTTGTTTCCATAGGTAAGGACCGAAATTGACAAATACAAAATAAAGATATTCCAGTTTCCAGAGTCTGACCTGGATATGAATAATGTCTTTAGGAAACAGGATCTAAAGGTAACAAAGCCAATTATTTGCCTTGTGCTTTTTACAATAAGTTTTAATAGCATGACTTCTTGTAGCTGGTTAGCCTTTTTATAATCCTTTGTGATAACTCTCAATGTTTCCATGTCTTTTCATAGAAAACCATACCCTTTGCTGTCATTGGGAGTAATACGGTAGTAGAGAGCAATGGCAGGAGGGTACGAGCCCGTGTCTACCCATGGGGTATTGTAGAAGGTAGGTTTAATTACAGCATGAAACATGTTCAACAATAAAGGAACATTTCTACTTAAGGCAAACTAAATGAAAGCTATTGAAACACAACTGATGTGCTTCTGACAATTTCAGGTAAGAGGACCGATATTCAGTATATCTTAATGACATAATTTTTCTTCTTCTTTTTATCTTTT
>JAZGTI010003004.1:0-33358 GCA_036877585.1 Botia kubotai
GTGTGTGTCCCAGAGTGTGTGTGTGTCCCCCAGAGTGCGTGTGTGTCCCAGAGTGCGTGTGTGTCCCAGAGTGTGTGTGTGTGTCCCAGAGTGTGTGTGTCCCAGAGTGCGTGTGTGTCCCAGAGTGCGTGTGTGTCCCAGAGTGCGTGTGTGTCCCAGAGTGTGTGTGTCCCCCAGAGTGTGGCTCCAACCCTGCTAAAACGTTTGATTAGGGTTGAACTCTGCAGGGGACCAGTGCACCAGGAATAAGGTTCCCCATTCTTGCTACAATCTCTTTTTATATATCTATCATGACAGTAGAATAAAAACAGACCACCTACATACACTGAATTATGGCATTAACAGTGATGCCTTCTTAAACCTGCTCAATTTTATGATTGTCATTTTTTACAGTGTAACACCTGCTTAAATATTAACAAAGGTTTCTAGAGTGAAATAAATGTTTACAGTTTAGTTTAATGTACATAGTCACACCATGATAATGTCTACATGGGGTTATGGACTTTTACGACACATTGCATTCAAAAACACTCCTAAAAATTTTGCAATAATGATTATTAAAAAACCCACGTAACTTTACAAAACAAATAAAGCCAACATGAACAAACAAATAATTTTACATATCACTATTGTGGGAACAACCAGTAAGCAATGCTAACACTGTAAGTACAGTAATAAAACACTCACCCTCCTCTAGTAATCCTCTCACCCAATAAAGATACTACAAACAATATACAGTGAAAATGCCTCAGATTGTAACCTTCATGTCGTATATCTGCCACACGAACAAAACAAAACTCACTGTCGCTCAACAAAGGCGCCGCGGAGTGACGTTTCCGGCCAGTTTTGATGGCGTAACACGCTACAGCGCTATGACGTGTGCCCTTGGGCTGCGCATGTGTGCAGAAGAAACGGCTGCAAGACATAACTGCTGAAATACCTTTATCTACATGAGTACAGTAAGTCAAGAGTGTCAGTCTGAATACGCCGGGGAGTGTCTGAATGCGCCTTCTTTCACTGTATTGTCGGGCTTTGTTTGTAGTGATGGGATTTCAGGCACAAGTAGCCAAACAGCATGTGAGCTGCAGACAGACTGTGAGCTGTGACAGACGCTTGCAGTATATCTGTCATGTATTACAGTGAGGTTATAAAGAGTGAATAGACTGCCTGCGTAACATTCCTCGAGTTACGCTTAGAAACATTATTATTGATAGTATATCGCGTTAATACATTGCAGACAGTCAAGTTTGTGTTTAGTTTTAGAATATCTTTTAGTGTTCAGTTCTTTAATGTGTTCTTTCTGAAAGGAAAGTTTTTCAGAGTATGCTAATCTGAAAGTTAAAGCTGCAATCTGTAACTGTTTTTGTTTTTTGAGCAAGTACATAACAGATGAGTGTTCAGAACGGACTCCTAACAGTGCCCTAATTCCTATAATACTGATGTATAATGCTGCTGGTTGAGCCAGTGTAATGCAGGAAGCTATGCATCATAAAATACACATGCCTGTTGCTTGAATATATAATGCTGATTTATCTCAAACTACAACCAAGCTGACACTGTCTCAGTTTTTACAGTAAGAGTTCTCACTGTAAACATTGACCTCACACAATGAGGGTATGCCAACCACTCTCATTCCCTGTGGTATAAGTCAGACTGCAGCATACTGAGACACACAGACCACCTGCGCAACGGTTTTTCTGCTTGACTTCTCCTCAAAAACCCACCTTCACCTCCCCTCCATCCTCACCCCATCGGGCAACACCCATGAACAACAAGAAGAGTCACACTGTTTTATTTTTGATCTGCCTTTAACCGAAACAGCTGCAGCCTCCATTGAACCTTCAGCACGCATCATCGAGACCTGATAAAAACCGCAGCTTGTGCGTGTTGTTCTGCAGTGGCTGCTAGTAGACCCGTGCAGTTGAGTTCTCTGTATCACGGCAGAGCACAGCAACTGTAAAAACAAAAAGGCCAAACTTGTTTCATTTGTTGTCGTGTGGGGAATAAAAAGCAGGTCTTTATTTTGACTTGAGAGATACCGCACACCTAGACATAACAAAGAGGCAATGACAGGAGAGGGAGACCTCTGAGCGACCGTCGGTTGTTGTAGAGCACCTGCAGACAAGCGTTGTTACACCTCACACTGATAAACAGCCTCAGTTTGAAAATGTACGCTGCTTTTGCTAAAGCAAGTATCACTGTTACTATTACTGTTACTCATTCTGTTGCACTACAAAAGTGATATGTCAGATGTGCAGCTTGTTGGGGATATTATGGTTTATCTAAGCAATCAGACTTCACATCAAGAACGATGGCTATAAAGATTCTGTAACAAAGAAACTAATAAAGAAACAAACAATAACTGTACTTGTGTCCAGACCAGTGGAGAGTAACATTACATTTGAATGCATGTCCATTGACTGTCAGTGTCTTATCATTGACTCTCTGAAAGTGATGCAGATCATTACATTGCTCATTGTATTGTTATCATTGTGCGCTCTCTGCTGTTCTCTGACACTGAGAACAATTATTAAAACGTTATAGTTACGTTCTAGAATTATCATTCGTTACAAGTTACAAGTGGAGTTTATTGTCATTTCAACCGTATACAAGTACATAGTGCAACAAAACAACGTTTCTCCACACCAAGATGCTCCAGTGAACAAACACTGAACAAACACTGAACATCACAGAACTACAAGGGTTACATAATTTATACATCATTTATACGTGATGATTAAAATGGTCAAAATATAATAGCGACGTGGCAGTGGCTTCACTGTAGCAAATTAACAGTCACATTGGAGTGCCCTGAGGAACAAACAACCATATCCTAATATATTATTTATAGACATATAATACATTATTATATATTATATAATACATTATTATATGTCTGATGTCATAGTGTAGTGGAGAGTGTAAGTGCTGAGCACAACATACATTTGTTGGGATGTGTTTTGATATACATATTTCATATAACTTTATATGGATGGATTATATAGATTATATATGCCTCCCATTAACAGGTGTTTGCACTGGACAATGACATTCTGACTGTTCCAGAATATATAAATGTGGTTCTGAGGTCATTTTGACTGTATTTGGACAACTGTTGCTTTTCTAGAGGAATATGTTTCGGCTGCTCCTTCATAAATCAACAGACTTGTTGTCTTTTGATTTTTAAGACTTGTTTTCTCTATTTACTCTCATTGCAGTGTAGAAGGAATATTTGTATATTAGATACAAAACAGATTTCATTTGTGATTTTGTTTTTCTGTAAGTCTCTAGTACAGATTTTAGAAACACCCCCTGGTGGTAATAATGAATCACAACATGTAAACCTTCAAACAGGTCTTTCTGTTTTTGTTTGTTTTCAATATATCATAGTTCCCTTGATTCCCTTTGCTTGGTTACTTTGTCATTTTTATTTTTTAAATTCTTGTCTCTTTTTCAAAAAGTTATTTTCACAGACATGGCATTGAGTTACCTAAGCCTCCTGCGGCCGGTGTTGGGCAGACTTCTGCCCTCCGTCGTGAGGAGCCCAACAGTGGCTGCCTCCAGAGTCCCGTCTCTGCCCCGAGCCAGCGGTGCCACGGATCTGCCCAATTGTGTTCGTCATTATGCCACAAAGAAGAGTAAAGGCAAGCGTCACAGTCACTTATCCCTCACAGAGTCACAACAAAGAACATTTATCATAGGGGTGGGAGCAGGTCTTGTGTTTCTTTTTCATAGCTGTGCTTGTTTAGATTCACTTAAGTGAGCTTTGAGCCCATATGAAGGAGAAGAAAATTGTCCTTCTGACCTCCAAATCCTGCTTGTATTTGTAATTGCTAAGACAATCAGCCAGCATGCTGGTGGCAGTCTTTCATTTCTGTCTGCATCGCTCTCCTTTTGAAGCCTGAAGAGCTGAAGACATTCATGTTTCTTCTTTCTTGTTACTTTTTGATGTCAGCCAAAGCAAAAGCACCGGCAGCCAAAGTGAACATCAATGCGGCGCTGGTGGAGGAGATTATCAGTCTGGAGGAGGTGAAGGAGGACATGGCCGCTGTCCTGGAGACCCTGAAAGAGGAGTTCAGCCGCAGTCTTAGCATGCGCACCTCCCCAGGTCAGACGCGTGTGACGCATACACACAAAGACGTTTGGCAACTCTGTCTGTTTGAGGGATAGTTCACCCAAAAATGAAAATGCTGTCATCATGTATTCACCCTCGTGTTGTTTGGAACACAAATGAAGATGATTTGCTAAATGTTCTTCACTGTTTCTCAAGAAGAATATGAGAGATGATATGAGAAACAAACTCTTTATATTTTATTCAGTTTATTCACTATCTGGATATTTATATTTAAGTTGCTCCCAAAGGGCGTAAAAGGTTTTTAACCAGATGATCGGACAGCTGTTGTTATCATTGTTAAATGGTAAAAATGTACAGTAAAAATGTACAGTAAAAATATACTGTAGGGTTGTCAAGCCATGTTTTCCATACACAGATTAATTATATTCATTCATTAACATTATTGTACACCAAAATAACATAACAATTGTGTTTAAATGGATTCATTTAAAGAGAGATTGAAGTGATTCACTGAAACGCACCTAGAAATCTCAAAGTTATATCTGCTGGGTAAATATAAATCAGACACTATTTGTCAAAATGTTTGTCGTCTTAAGACAAGATCTGTGAAACTGGTCCAATAACACATTTCTAGAATGACATAATGGCTGAACTGAAAGCTCAGTAAAATAATCACAATATTCACAATAGCATTTTATATTGTGCCACCTGTCTTTTGTGGACATCTAAAGACTATATTATTATAGAGCTGTATTATGTCACTGACATAGCATGAGGCTAAAGGAGTATTGTGTTGTGTTACCTCATGCTCCCATGAGGATTAATGAACAGAGATCCACCTTTGCACATGACCATTGTTCCAAAAGGTGGGGTCTGTTACCATGTTTGTTATCCTATTTCCTTAAGTACATCAAGGTCAACCCTGTTTACTGCAGTGCAATCTCTAAAGATTGAGCTGTGGTAGGCCTTCTGAGTCTGCCCGGGGAGTTCTATAATACCTGGAGCATGCCTACCCATTAGCATGCCAGTGAGGACTTGCTAACTGGTCAAACCTTGACTGCTCAGCTGGACAAAGAACTGTCACTGTTTGATTCAAGGGCTCTGGGTTTGGCTGTTTAGCATGGTTTTGTTGGCCCGTACTGGTAGGTGCCGTATCCATAGAGCTTCTTTTTCAGTTGATGACCCCACGACCCCATGACCCTGGAGCAAAGATAGCAGATTTCAAATCCAAGGTCTTCTGCACCAGCAAAGCAACTGCTGTTGAGATGTTTGGAAACTCCAGTGGATGGCTTTCTCCAGGTATTATAGACCTGAGGTCCAGCTTGGACACGGCTCAATCCAAGGACTCACTCAGGTCAGTGAGATGGCGGAATGGAGTGATTCTTGCTTTATTGATTAAATCATCTGGGTTTCATTAAGTGGTGAGTTGATTATGAAGGACTGGAGAATCACCTTGGCCGAGGGAAAGGTTCTGGAGAAGGGGATTAATGTGGGGACCTGGTGTCTGGGCACACTCCACAGGGATTAAAGCCTGTCAGCTGTAGGATAGAGCGTCTGAACTTGGATCTCTGCAAACGTACCTTCTCCTTTTTCAGATGAATCTGTCATCGGAGAACATCACTTCACAGGCCCGTCTGTATTTTTCCAAACACCTCATCTGAGTATGAGGCCTCGACTTCCTTAGGATAATTCCTCTAATGCGTTTCCAACAGAGGCCCCAATCAGCTGTCATTGGACTGTTCTTCTGCATTCCGGGTGATTCTTGCATCAGGCCAGTTTCACGTCTGAATATTGTCTAACATTGAGGTTCTTGAAATGGAGAGGGCAACAGGTAGTTCCATGACCAGGAAGAGCCCATTTGGCTAATAGCGTTTCTGTCAAAGGTTTTGTTAGTCGAGGAAACAGCAACATGTTTCATGGAAGCGTTAGCAGATGTGAACTGTTCCAGGTAACACATGTGAAATGGAAACACAAGCTGAAGTGGATCAGGAGTTCATACTCCTGCTGAGCACCAAACTTTCGCTCTAACCAGGATGGAGGTTCGGTTAAAAATTGTATATTGTGTAATGTTATATCATAGTACTTAATTTGGCATGTTTATTGAAGTCAGATTCTTGCAACTGACTTAGCCGGTGAACATGAATTCTGATCCCATGTGAAACCCATTCAGCAGCTGGACAGATGCTGGTTTTCAGTATTCAGAGAAGTAAATCAGAACTACATCTTCTGAGGTCACTGTTGAGAGGTTTGTTGAGAGTTTGTGCTACACCTCCTTACAATAAATGCCACTTGCTGTGACACAATGTAAAGTATTTTTTTTAAGCAGAAAAGGAACATGAAGGTACTCTCTTATCTCGAAAGATTAAAGCTTTAAAAAAAACTGTAGTGGCTTGCAGTGCGTCTCAGCTGCTCCTCGCTCCCTCAGAAGTGTGCTGTGATGTATGATGAACAGAAGGGAAGGGGGAGACAGGAACATTGCCATGTGAGGTGAGGCAGATGAGGGATGTAGAGATGCTGGTAAACATTTGAATTCTGTGTGTGGAAATCGAGGGAGGAGGTGAACTGCTTTCTCCTTCTAGGAAAATAAGATGCGTCTTCACAGTCATAAACAAGCTGTCTGGATCTGAGATGATGGGAAAAGATACAGAATGCAGGCAAACATCTTGAGGCAAAAAACATTTATTTCTAATGTCTTTTTGTCAGAGACTGTACTGTACTGTCAGAGACTGTACTATACTGTCAGAGGTTGTACTACAATGACAGACCAGATTAATAAAATAATAGCACAGCACTCTTTTCTCACTTGTTGGCCTATAGTGTGTTCAGAAGTTTCTGGGCAAGAATTTTTATTTTGCGATTACATTAGCAGAAACCCTGTGTTAATACCAAAGGATTGTGTTCCTGTGTGTTCAGGTGCATTGGACCACATTACAGTCACCACAAAAGATGGCAAGTTTCCCCTCAACCAGCTGGGCCAGATCTCCATGAAGTCTCCACAGCTCCTTGTGGTCAATATGACCAGCTTCCCAGAGGTATGGCACTAAAACCAGGCATGGCTTCATAGCAGAACCTCACACCAAACCATCTCCATTAATACTGTTGCACACAGTCCAGCACACATACCAGACACAGTCTTTCTCCAGCTGAAACCTGAGTGTGATGGACTCTCTCCAGCCAGAGAAATTGATTGATTGTAGAGGGAAGCCCTTTGTTCTTGGAGAACGATTGAAATGTAGGCCAAGAGTCTGTGGTTATCTGTCAGAGGCCAGGAAATGACCGCAGAATGGTCTCTGGAACTTAGACCTGAGTTAATGTGTGATATCTCTCTCTCTGTCCTCATATCTTTCGGTTTTTGCTTTCCTACTTCTCCACGCTATCCGCTTATTTATCCACATCTTACTGCCTGACCATCAGATAAACCTAATGAGATTAATGTGCTCTCCTCCTGGCCTAGGTCCACGTATTACCAAAGGCTCTGGTTTCCCTGAGGGTGTTGAGCTATCTATGTTATTCATCCATCCTGGGAGCATGTCTATCCAGAGTTATCTCTAATTGAAAGAAACGGTTCACCCAAAACCAAATCCATACTTGTTCCAAATCCATATTTTTTTTATTTGATAAAGTTGAAAAAAATAATGAATAAAGTTGAAAGTTTTAAGGAATATCCTTCTGCTTTTTGGGTGAATTATTCCTTTAACTTTAACTCCCCTACAGTTATTAGGAGTGAAAAGTGTTGATATAACAATTACCAATTGCAATGGATTTACCTCTATTCATTACCCGTGTATTAACTTAATACCAAAACAAGACCTTGCACAGTATTAGGGTCAGTTTCCTGCTCAGATGACCATAATGTCAGATGTGGCTGTTTAGGGTGTCAGGAAAAACCAGCTAACAATACGAAACAGGCCTGCAAAAGACAACACAGAGGTGACTGCCCGGTCTGAAAGCAAACAGCTCTGTGATTATTCTAATCATTACACACTCTCCAAGCAGAGGCCATTGTTTTCCAGTCATTCATTATGGGGCCAGAGAAGGTCCTTTAATGAAGGTTCTGTTGAGGAAGCCCAGTGGCTGTTGTATGTTGTGGCGCAGACAGCAGTCATTAGCTTCCCTCCCCGTGTGGCTGTGTGGGGCTCACAGTCATTACCAAAGTGTTTGTTAGTTCACTGTTTTATCAAGCTGACTTTGAACCCGAGCTTTGTGTGTTTTTATTTACATATTAACAAGAACAGTGCTGAGTTTACTGTAAACCTCTCAACCACAAGTAAAGTAATGATGGATAAAGTATTGAGCGAATCGCACGCACACAATGGCTACATGCATCACTAAATCTGGATATTTTTAAAAATCCTGCACCTCACAGAAATGCATTTAAAATTGGCATAAAAACAAATGTTTCATGAGCCCTTAGACATGTAAATAGAATTATGTCAAGAAGCAGCAACAAAAGTCCCAATATGCAGAAAAGACTTTTACAGGTTGTAGTTTTGGTTTTGCAGATCAGTCTTCATCAAGCATTCTGACCGTTTACTTTAAACAACTGTGCAAACCTGGGGAGGGGTAAGATGTGCAACCTTATCTTTTCATGCTGAATGTATCGTATGCTATCAACTGAGGAAAGTGTCTTTATCATATGGCCATAGAAATATGATTCCAAAAAAGGGGCACAACTTACCCCACCCAGTTAGGGGTAAGCTGTGTCATGTCACATTTTAGATCACTGGGGAATACTTGAAAAGTTTACAATTGAAATTAATGTATGAATGTAATTCCTTTATAGCTGCAGATTATTTAAATTAGCTTGGAAAATAATATTACATTTGCTGAAATGTGCAGTATACAACATACAGTCACATACAATCACATACAGTGATTGACCATTTCACAGACAGATGAATGTCATATCCACTGACTTTCAACATGTTTTTCATATCAGTTTTCACCTTTTCACACAAATATTAAAACGCAAAACATTTCTGAGATAAGGAGAAACATTATAGCACAGAACATTTTAAAACACGGCTGCACACAGCGTTTAGACAGCTGCCCTGTTTTACATAGCATAGTAATATATTTGCAGTGAGCACCAGTATCCCGTTCCAAACAAATCCGACATCTTTATCCTTGAAACCTAAACCCCCATGATGTATACATGCCACACAGCCTGCACACAAGTTCAGAGTGTATTCTGAGCTAATCTGGCCACATGAGTTGTAATAGGTTATGAGGTGAACAGGCAGAAACCCCTGACACAGGGTCACAGTGGGTCAGCACCCCGCGCTACAACCTCTCAGCTCTGTCCCCAGGGACTGGCTGTTGACAGCAGCCCACGGCACTTCCTACACCACGCGCTCCACCCGCCCCACCTCCCCAGCCCTTCTTTCTGGAGCTCCATCATCGCGAGATGCTGCCCAGCTCCTGGATCAAAGGGCCTGTGGTCAGGGTACTCCACAGGTCTGGGAGGGGGGGGTCTGGTGAGATATGAGGGTGGAGATGCAAAGGGTGTGTGAAGGATTGCAGCAGGTACTGCTAGCCCAGCTGGCTGTCATTAGCTCAGATGTCTGTGTGTGTGTGTGTGTGTGTGTGTGTGTGTGTCCTCAGGCCACGGCAGCTGTCACGCGGGCCTTACAAGAGAGCAGCATGGGACTTAATCCAGAGGTGGAGGGCACCATCATCAGGGTGCCTATTCCCAAGTGAGTGTTTTACTGCCCAGAGTCCTCATGACCACTCTCACCTCCCCACTGAACGTCACTTTCTACACTGCTCTGTTTTCTCCCCGGCTCCCTCTTTCTCGCTCACACTGTGCCTGTCTGTTTCCCTTCCTGTTTGTCTGTGCTGTTGTCTGTTAAATGATGTTGTGATTGTTTTACTAAGGCTAACATCAGTATTACTGGTGGCTGTACTAGGGAATTTGAACAAACCTCTAAACCAATATATTAAACTTTAACACCTAACTTACTCCAGATGGTAGAACATCAATGATACCTCACACCATTAAGCTTGTTGAAGAGAGTTGTTAGTGCTTTTCTGATTGGAGAGCTCACGTGGTTGCTGATAAAACAGATGAAACATCCCTTCAGACTTACATTACAAGAGCGACTCATGCTCTTATAACTGGATGTCGGCTCATTTGACTCAAGCTAGCAACCACCCTGGCAACCACACTAAATGCACTAGCATAGCAATGCCCTGGCAACCACCCATATCACTCTTGTAACCACATACTGAAGCTGCACAAGAGAAACTACTCATAACATCCCAGCAACGACATCACAAAACTCCAGCAACCACACAGCAAACACCACATACCAATGAAAACCACTCTGGACAACTTAGCCACACAGCAACCTAAAATATCTGTTTATTTTGTTCTAGTGAATTTTTTGCCGTTCATGTTTGTGTTCTTTCACAGCTAAAGTATATCCAAAATGACTGTTGTCAGTTATGGTATTGTTTGGCAAAGCTTTGTATCATAATTTCACATGATCCCTTCTATGCTCAGTTATGCTCTCCATAACATAAAGAAACTGCACAGTGGTTTTGGATCTGTGACCGCTGCTCTCCTCCCCTGCCAAGCCAAATAGTTTTGCCGCCCGACCTTCATTTTACAAATCATAAAAGTGTTTGATTGTGAATCTGTGCGACAGCTTCAGCAGCAGGTGCTTGTCTGGCAGCTCGTGTGGAGAGGCCGTGTGTCTCGCCCGTAATCAGCACAGCCTCCATTTGCATTTCTAAAGAGAGCTTGATTGGCTCAGACTCACTAATTATGAACATTGTTTGTAGTAAACAGACTCTTGGACTGTCTGCAAATGGCTGCAGCAAAATGCCAATTATAAGATGGGGAAACTTCTATACCTCTCAGGAATTGAGAAAGAACAACAGTTTGTTAATGGTCAAACTTTTGTTTAGGGTTGTTTTTAAAAAATAATTCGGGCTTTTTAGCTCGTAGCTGTTTCTGGCTTGTTGCAGTGTCATAAACAAATTGTTTATTTTCTTATATTGAAATGTAAATAACAGACTGAATTGTGTCTTATCACAGCTGTTTGGCTACGCTTTAAATGTCACACACTGTTTAAAGGTCAGCAGATTCCAGAGAAGTCTGCACATGATTATCATCTGAAGTGAGTGGTGGAATAAGCTTGTCGATCTGTATATCTGACTCTCAGAGTGACTCGAGAACACCGAGAGAATCTGACAAAACTGGCTAAACAGTTCAGCAATAAGGCCAAGGACTCGCTGAGAAGAGTCCGCTCCAGCGCTGTCAATCAAGTGAAGAAGTCCAAAGAGGGCGTCTCTGAAGACACTATTCGCCTGATAGAGAAACAGGTGACACAAGTGAAAACTCAATGAAATCAGAAATGGAGTTGTTTGGCTTTGGGTCTATGTCTGTTACAGTTGAAGTCATCTATATGCTAAGCATAGTCATAGAAGAGGGCAAAAACTCTCATATTCTATTATTATAGTTGATGCACACATTTAAAGAAACAATACACCTGAAAATGAAAATTCTCTTTTCATTTAGTTGCCCCAATGCCATCACATGACTTTTCTGGGCTGAGTGCAAATGATTCAGAGCAATCATTTGTTTCTTAGAGAAATATCCTGTTTCTGGTTATCATATCTGTATCACAGAATATTACTAGCACTTGAGTATTGAGTGGTATATTGAAGAGCTTCTCTGCAGCTTTCTCTTACACACTCGTGTATATTTCTGTATATAATAATCATTATTCAGATGTGTATATCCAGTAAACATCTAGCTTTGTTTCACTTTGTTTTTTCTAATATCACCAGGTTCAGCAAATGGCAGATGGTTATGTAGCGGACATTGACAAGCAGCTGGCAACTAAAACCAAGGAGTTACTCGGATGACAATAACCACTTCCAAACTCGTCACGTCACCTGTTTGTTTATGTGCTGCTCTTGTGACTTCAAATCTCTCCACTCCAAACAAAAAACAGTTAATGATGGCGGTGATGACGCTTGTGTTTGTGTGTTTGTCTGATGTGTTAGCGTGGCACATCAGGGGCTTATGCTGCTGCTTGTGTTCACATCTTCAGACAAACAAATGAACTTTTAATGTGATTTGGGTAACTCCTCCTAATCAGAGTGATGCCACAGAAGTGGTGTTTACACTGAAATCACTGCACTGAATGTAAACTGGTTTTTTACAGGATCGTGAAAGTCACACGGTGGGAATTGAGTGCACACAGAAACACTGACAGCAGTTTTTCATAGTCACTGTAAATAAAACGGTTGTATTAGTGCCGTATCTTCATTGTCTGTGTGCTTTCTTGTGTGATTTGTTTTTTTAAATCATTTTTCAGATGTTGAAAGTTCATGCTTATGATTTTTCTAGAATGACAATGTAAAACATTCAATACCATCCTATATTCTATACCATATACTATATCATATATATTCTATACCATATACTATACCATATATATTCTATACCATATACAATGCCATATATATTCTATGCCGTATATATTCTATGCCGTATATATTCTATACCATAAAACCGTATGCTGGAATTTCCATGATTACTATTTTATGACTACTAAAAACTTCTTTGTTTAACTTAAAAGTTTTATAAAAGCTTCAACTTGTACTTACTGACTCCTAATATCATGTCAAAATAACCAAATAGCACATATTGCAGCTTAGTATGAAGTTTTACTTTAGCCAGTGTTGCCTGGTGTGAGTTCAGTTCCAAAACATTCTGCAAGAGCATATAAAGGTGATTTAATCAATCAAACGTTTACTGTCATCAACAGCTGTGCATTGATCCATTTTGATGTTAGAATTGTTGCCATAGAAACTATTAGCTTCTCAGTCCAAGTTGCTGTCTCATAATTGCTGTAATTCCAACAAGTAAATGCAGTAATATATTTTAAGATGTCTTTGAGGAACTTTTGTTTGAGGAATTCTTGATTGAGGAATTCTTGATTGGCTGACAAATGTTCCAGTGTGATGATTATCTTTCTATAACTGCACAGCTATAAAGTATTTCCAGGATAAATGCATTAACTTCTCCACATTACTTATAATTGCTAGAGAGACGGAAATTGACTTCAAAGAGTCAAACAGTTTTGCCATAGCTAAGAACTTACAGTGAGCTGTGGCATTATTAGTAGTTCTAAACACAGGATAAATATCTAAGACAATTGCATACTGAGAAATGAATGCACACGTGCTTCGCATCATGGCTGTATTACCACCTCAGGCTGCGCATTCATTTTCGATAATTCACATTCTGTACATTCATACATCAGCTTGCTGAACTGAGCTGTTCCTTGCAGCCACTCTGAAAAGCATTGTCTCCAAAACACGTGGTCACTAAATAAACAGAAGTTTAGAGGAGGTTGTTCGCAGGCAGAGGAAATGGGCAGGTTTTCTCCCGGCCCATATGTCAGTAATTTGGGGGCATTGTGTACCTTGGCCTGAGAGCGAGGCTCATGATCGATGGAGGGGTGAAAATCCAGAGTCCCTGGTTCTGCACGCGGCCCCGAAAATTGCTTTCAGCTGATAGCATCATTTCACTTGACATTTATCAAGTGCATTACTGTGTTTCTCTGTTTATCGCTACCATGATGGAGAGGATTAAAATAGCAGCGAGGAGGCCAAATGTTTTTCCTTCTGTGTTGCTGAAAACATATACATGTAAATTGGCCTTGTAAACTCTTCAATTGACAGTGAACTTGCATTGCAGAAACATAAACGCTGGACTTTCACCTTAACCTCTTAACCTGCGTCAGAATGGGGTCAGCGCATGCGCCAAATCAAAATAACGCAGCGATGCCTTCCAGAATTTTTACTGTGCGGTATTTTTTCTGCCGCGCGATGTTTAAAGCGTGAAAACTGTTCTCTCCCTAGTTTACATGCAAATGATTTGTAACCGAACTGCATTATTCATCCTCGCAGTCTTGTGACAACGCTGAAACACTGATATGCAGGTTAGGTGGGAATATAAGCACTTTACAGACAGCGGGGTCTCCAGCGAAAGAGCGGCGCGCTGCTATTATACTCTCCCGTCCGCGTGCGCTGATTACGGTCCGCGCGCGCAGATAGTTACGCGGCCTCGAGAGCGCGTTTAATCACTTCAGCGGCACCGAATTGACTCTCGCGCGCTCGACGCGTCCTCGCCTGAAGTGCGCGAGCCACGCCGAGCGCCTCATCAAGAACGCAATCAGCTGAAGCGCGAGACGCACTTCGCTGGAGATGAGAAGAGATTCTCCGTCGGGTCGCCGGTGGCGGAAGGGCGCGATCACCGCATATGCAAAGTGGAAGGGAAATTAGCGCGGATTCTCTTCTCTGATAGTCATGCATATATCAGCGCAACGGACGAGGAGCTCAAAACGAATCGTTTTGTCGCGAATGCATTATTCATTCTTGATCCGAGGTCAATCGGAGCGCTTTTTAAAGAATTACATTACAACTTAATACGTGGCTCGGTTTTGAACTGCATTATAATGTAGTCGTGATGATAGCCTTCATAAATGCCGGGGTTAGGTTTAACCGATGCGCCTTCATGTAATGAGGTATACATGTCTGAATATATGAAATATATTCGCCCTAACAAACTTTTCTTCTGTGGACACGTTCTTCTTCTCTACAATTTTCAGCTCGAAGGTCTTAAATTACAGACTTCATATTTAAATTTTGACGGATAATTTAATTGTTAGTGAGGTGCTGTTCTAGGGAGCATTTGACTGGACAAAAACTGGATGCGCCCTTGAGTGCAGGATGAGTCATCAGTATTTTTCAGTCTGTTTTTAGAAAGTTTAGGACTGTACATTAGATACTTCTGTCCACTTTTAGGGGTACACTAGCATTTGCTACAGATGACCACAGATGAAACAGACAGAACAACACTGATGTAAGAGGGTCTCTGAGGTGTTGTGGGGTTCATCAATAGCAAGTGCTGAGTGTCATAACGGCATTGTTGCTCTAATTCAGCATTTCTTTCCTATGCATAGGAAAGAAATGCAATTACATCATTTACAATACAATACAATAGCAATTACAACTTCTCTGTTTTTGCTGCCTTGTAAGCAATGGTAGGCTACTTTACAGTGGAAATGTAAATCTGCTTCATGCAAAAATAAAAATAAAACTGAAATCGTTTCCTTCCGGTTGTCCTCCACCCTGAACGAGCCTGACCTGCGCCATACGTGCAATTACAGCCCTGTGCGGGTGCGCTCGTTAGATGAGTCCTATTGAACAGAGACGTCTTTGAGTCTGAAGTGGTTAAACTGCCATTTCAAATCGTCTGGACCTTGTGATTACGGGCACGGGAGGAATTATATATTTAGCTTTAAGTCCGTAGCGATTTCCTGCTCCTGTCTTGATCCTAAGTGACTGGAGCGTTAGATGCCCCCATCTCCCCGGCGTCCCTCGGGAACGCTGTAATCAGCAGCGGCTCAGAGCGTGAAGATACGCGAGATGAGGAGCAGCTAGAGTGCGGGGAGCTCGTATTAATATTATACCTATTAATACTTATTAATACTTATTAATACTTAGTTACTGCGCACTTTGAGGGGAGGCACCTGCCGTGCAAGTTAGTTGGAAGCACAAGCGATATGGTGAGAATGCTCCAGTACGGGACTTTTCACACTTGTTTTCAGAATTGTTTATATTGTATCTTTCTAGTGAGTTTTGTCTCATTTATCTCACCGACTGGATGATGTAATGCAGTTTTTAAGACAGGAGGTAAAGCTGCAAGGAAACCAGATGTATCGTGAAAGTTGCTGCATAACAAATAAATGTGAATTAAAAATGTTTCAGTTGAAGGTTTACAGATCAACATTACTTCATGTGTGGCCAATTGTTTATATTTGGAAACAATATGTTGCCTGAAAGACATATAGTTATGTCTTTACAAAGCAATATGTTGCTTTGGCAACAAAGCAATATGTTGCTTTGGCAACGAAGCAATATGTTGCCAGTTTGAAAACCGCTGCTTCATTAAAACCATGATCAGAACTGACAGTGTAGCTTTTAAGAGTTGGCAAATGGTGACCAGAACGAAAGTGGACCTCAGTTAGGTGATCTGAATACTGACAAGTCAACATACCTCTACTGCCTAGTAGCCCTAGTCACATTCAAAATGACTGCCACAGAAGGTCACAGCATGGTCTGAAATTAACTGACTATAATCCACAAGAACAGACAGCGGCAGCTTTCCTCTGCTGAAAGTCAGATTTCTCCTCTCGCACGAGATACTAAGACAATATGGACCTCCAGTGCATGCTGTCATTAAGAGCTGTTCATTTCACAAGTTAAATTTCATCTTAATTGTGCTGGTAATATAACATGTAAAAAACACATTAAATTAAAACTGTGAAACATAAGCATTTTCTCATCTGAACTCTTGAATTGCATTAAAGTCTATTAGCTGTGTATGTTTTCATAAACCAATTAAATTAGTGTTTGAATCTGACAGCCAATCATCATTGTGCATTTCTGTTGGAAAGAGCAGCTTTGTCATGTTGATAATAACTTGTTTAGATTCTCACAAAAGTTTTGAGAGATATGACGATGGATAATCTGACAGAATTTTCAAATGATCATAATAAGGTGCAATTTGATCTCATGAATGCTCAGTTTGAATGGGCCTAAACACAACCCAGTTACAGTAGAGTTGCCAGTCATTTGTCAGACAGGCAAAATGTGTATATGCTAATGAGTTAAACATGCTCCAGGGTTCAATGTCATTAAACAACGGCAAGCCCGTCGGGTCGGGTGTGATGCGTTACAGAGCCGCACTTGTCAAACATTAGGTCATGAAGTAAGAGAATGAATGCTAATACATGATAACCTTCATTAAACAGATTTGTCTTGTAGAGGGTAACTGCGTGGAGTGGACAGGAAGTCTACTAATCTGTAACCTGATGCCAAAGGAAGGAAAGAGTCAGGAAGCAACCTTCAGAGCTTTCACCGATCATATTCATCACAGAACCCAGTCCAGCCTCATTAGAGCACAGCACCGCACTTAACTAAACATCGCTCCATAAAATAAATGCTTCCAGGTTACCGTCCGCGCAGGTCGCTCCGGCATCTGATCTCAATTACCGCTGAGCGATGGCTGAGGATCGTGGCCATTCAATGGAGCTGATACCGGCGCGTCAACTAAAAACACTCCAGCATACATTTGTTCTCTACGTTACAATAAAAAATGGCGTGTGGAGGTCTGATTAAATAACTGTTTCCCGATGTGTTCATACCTGAGGAATATTAATTACAAGATGATTAAAATCTTTCTCTGGGGCTTTGCATGAGGAAGAACAGGTGTGGGAGACAGTGTGTACCATTTGATGAGTTTAACTGTCATTTAGAACTGACATTTGGTTTGTAGTTCAAGGGGAAACACGAGGCATTAGTGAGAGAGGAACATTTCACGTTGCTGCAGACTTTGGCACCGTTTCCCAAATGAATAAAGTTTCTCTGCATTTGATTTTTCTTGCAGGTCAAATATGCAGGAAATTGAGAAAAGAACAGAAGAATACCTGTGAGGAGAGCTGGAGAGCACGTGCTTTCAGTTCACACTGAGGCCTGACACAATCTTTGTTTTCCCCTCAGACAAGATGCCAAAATAAAGACCAATGGAGAGTGTTTGTTTGTCTTTAACCCCTGTGGTCCCTGGATCATTAAAGACACAAATTAATCTGGCATCTTTTATTCCAGTATAGCTGTGGTTAAGTCTGGTGTAGTCTTTAAGGCAGCGACAACAGTTTCATTATAATGAACTCATTAGGAACAAGCTGTTATACACAACCTCAGTCATGCCCTATTCTTCTGATTGAGACAAGACTCCACCATGTGGCAGCAGATGGAACAGCAGTCTGATTTGATTTCAACTCTCTGCTAACCTGGGACCAACAGCACATTATTTCTCTGTTACACATTAGTTGATTGATTTCTTTATTTGTATTTGTTTGTGATACCGTATATGCCACAGCCTTTAGATCATGAAGCGGGGTAACATCCCGGGCTTTTCAGACATACTTGTGGGCGGGTTTAGTCATTACAACTTCCTCTACTGACGTCATAGAAGCTGGATTTTCTTTGTTGTATTTTTTTACAAATATCCAACATGTTAGACATTATTTATGGGAGCACCATTTTTTAACAATAATTGTGTAACAAATCTGAAAGAACACATTATCCTGTAATATCTTTCATAACAGCTGAATTTAGGGTTAACTAGCCCTAACATTCATTTCTGGCACAATACTAGTGTTCATATAAACATATAATATAAACACATCTGTTATGAACATATTTATGTTGATGTTATAAGATATAAATTAGCCCAAACCCTAAAAATGATTTGTGAATGAAAACCCTAATTTTTCTATAGGGTCTTCCAAAAATAGTTCTGATGTCCTCAATGCACAAAAAATGTATTGTTTATTATAATATAAACACTGCCAATGACATTAAAAGTAAAAAATGTGTTTGAGTTTTTTTACAAGTGGTTAATCTTAATCTTGTGGGCCAGATTTGTCTCTTTTATCCCAAATGTTCTTATTGTTCTTCCTCAGGAGAGGAAAAAAGTATATTTCTATATCACATTTTATATATGTAGGTCACAATGTGCATTTAAGCAGATCTGTATGCTGCAGCTTTGCAGCTGAGCACAAGATCTCATGGGCTCTCTGGGAAAGCTGTGCTATCCCACACACAGTTCTGGAACAATCTGCACGCAAGACGTTATTCCGGTCTGGATCAGCCTCGGCTGTCTCTCAACTGACAATTTCCTCGAGGGTGCTGCACTGAAGATTAGAATATCAATAGAAGAGGGCTGGTGTTTTACATACACTCAGCACAGTCCTCCTGAAATTGAAATATGAATGTATCCACAGCAGTGGTGTGGAGAACAGGTGATTTAGGAGGTTGAAATCCTCAACGACTCTAGAGAAACGAGAGCTGAATTTGAGAAGCTGGACCTTCATCAAGCGCTTCCGTTCTCACACGTTCTCCATTTCTCAACCTCAACTATTTCCCTCAACTATGATCAGAGCTTTCGAAATATAAAACCAGTTTTGTCATTTTTACAGACGATCAACAGAGGGAGACAACGGACAGAAAACTCAAGCCACTCGCTCCCTTTTCACTAAATAAAAGAATTACACCATTCATTAAAATAGTCAGTTATTCATTTTCACTGTAGCGTTTCAAAACACACATTGTCTGATATAGTGTTTGGGAGGGAATGTGTTACAACCAGGAGCACTTAGAAGGGGCACAGCCCTAAAATGTGCTCTTTGGTATATATGTTAGGTCAGGAATAGACGGAGCCCACTTGTAAATATTTTGTTCCATAAAAAAGTACTTGTTTTATGAGGTAATTGAATGTATGTTTATCATCAGGTCCCAGCACTCTCTTAAATGTTAATCTTTAGTAAGTATAAAATGTAGTTCATTTTGCTTCTATGTTTATAGGTGATGTCATAGATTTTTGTTTTTTAATAGGTTTACTGAAGTTTATCAAAGAGAAGACCTGCTAAACTTTGGTCAGGATCGATCAACTTCCTTATTTACACAGGAAGTTAAAAAATTCCTTAATGTGACACGTGTATGAGCTGAGGTGATAAAACTCAGATTGCTCAACCTGGCATAAATGCAGTTCAGATTACTCATGTTTAAACACACTCTAACATCATTATTCATTGCTCTGTAATCACATGTTTTTCTGCAACATACAGTGCTGAATGAATGAATGTGTGTTTTAGTTGTCAAACTTCAGCTGATGATTGATGCATCAACTCATGGATGAACTCAATCACAGATCCAGATAATTATACTTTTAATTGAAAAACATCTGAACATTAACCGGAAACATTTGATATGTTTAATTTGCTATATAAATACTGTATTATAGTTTTCTTTCTTAAAATGAGGAGATCAGTGGCCATCAAATGTCACGATCATCTGATATTCTGAAAGTCAGGGCCTGCTACGATCTCATCTGTATGTTTTGTTTCATTTGATTACAGAAGGCACATTTGTTTCTCACGTAAGACTGTAAAAAGTAAAAGTCGCGTTCTGTGCTGAAGTCCAGCCAGAAACTGTGATCTCCTGTTGATCTCATGATGATCTCATATCCTCTGAGTGTGTTTGGGCGTGGTCACAGAGAGTTGGGAAGGTGTGGCTTGTTCTGGACGGAAAGAGGCTTTTGGAAAGGTAACGTTGAATGTTCTATAGCGATTTTTAAAGATAGTGTTTTTGTAGATTTACTATTTAGATTTACTATAGATCAGATTTACTATTAGATGATGGAAGAGTTTGTTGTGACGTGTTGTCAAGTGTGATTTTATACATCAGACGCGAGTTGTGTTGTGTCAGATTGTGTCGGGTCTAGCGGATCTCTTTGTGAACGTTGTTTAAACATTCAGCTTTGGTATGTGATTTTTTGTTGGGTAGTTTCCTCTATTTACGCTTGACCGAATTCACCATTAACGCTTAAAGAATGCGCAGAGCACGCACATATTCAAACACTGTTGTGACGGTCGCAGGAATGAACAGCTGTACTTAAAAACATCAGGTGAAGTATATGTGCATATGAAAAATATAAAAAATATGTTTCTAGTTACAGAAATAAAACCTACTACAGACATCTGCAATGTCTTCGGTGTGGGTAAGTACAGCAGAAGAGTACGTATACTTTTTTGTTGTTTAAAAATTAAAGATCATTTTCTGTTTATGTATCTATCTGATATTCTGATATGTACGACTGATATGTACGACTTGTTTTTCAGGACGATTTGGATCTGCTCCTGGATTCTCCTTCCTCTCTAACTGTAACTGTACGATAGTCAATATATTTTCTGTTTTATAGCCCTTGCGTAATGTATATGGATCATCATGTAAATAACATTTAAATATCAGCTTGATGCTATGTAGTCAACAGCACGTGGAACCATTAAAGAGAAGCCGGGCTTTAATCCAAACGAGGATGCTGCCGCTTTAAGGAAAGCTATGGAGGGCATTGGTAAGCAAACACTGAGTGTAAGGTGTGGTTAGGCTGCTACAGATATCATGTGAGGTGTAGGCTGGGGTTTATGGCTGTTATTTGTTTTGTAGCAGTGAGTCAATGTGTGAACGTGTGTTTGATTTTGTGGTTCTTCAGGCACCACTGAGAAAACCATTATTGACATTCTAACTCAAAGGAGCAATGCCCAGCGCCAGCTGATCTGTAAAGCGTATCAGGATGCTACAGGAAGGGTAAAAGCTTACTGTAGATCTCACACATACTGTACCGCAGTTATGGGTGAAACTCTTGAACTGTATTTGAACAGCACTCTTATGTTGTTGTGTGTTAGACACTGTGTGATGACTTGGAGGGCGACACTCATGGACATTTTGAAGATATTTTGGTGGCTCTCATAACTACTCCTGCTAAGTTTGACTGCCAAGAGTTTATACGGGCAATCAAAGTAAACCATCTCTCTTCTCTGTAGAGCACAAATACTGCTTTTGAAACGGTTTAGATTAATGTGTATGTATAATAAATCTGGTTGTTTGGACTTGAATCAATAAATCCATTGAAACAGTTGCTAATAAATTGTGTTGTTGTCATAGGGAGCGGGTACAAATGAAAGTCTTTTGATAGAACTGTTTGCCTCACGCTCCAATAATCAGATCAAAGCATTATCTGATGCATATCTGGCAGGTTTGTGTTTCATCAGTTGTACTGTACTTCACTGTATTGTACTATACTTCACTCTACTGTACTGTCCAGAAAAGCAGAAGAAAATAGTATGTTAGCATTGGATAGGATTTCATAATAAAGTGGTTTATTTTACAGAAACGGGAAGATCAATCATCCATGACCTCAAATCTGAAGTGTCAGGAGACTTTGAGAAAACCCTGGTGCTCCTCGCTGAGGTGCAGTCAAATCAGTTGTGTTTTTTCCTGCATCGTATTGAAATTAATTCAAATGAGTTTCAGGCATCTCGCTTACCATTTGTATTTCTGTCTAACTTAAAGGGCAAGAGAGACCAGAGTACAAATGTGGATGCAGCAAAAGCTAAACAAGATGCCAAGGTAAAGCGAAGACCTCTGTTGTTTTGTCAGACATTTACATTAGTACAATCTTCTCAGCTAAAACAATGATGTGCTTTATTTTCTTAAACATCAATAAATTCAAAGGTCTAAAAGACATTTATAAATGTGTAACGGTGCAATTAGAGTTATCTTCTTCAAAAAATATTATTTATAATTTTACCTAATATCCTCACTTAGGTCTTTACTGTAAGGAACTTTTTACAGAATGTTTGCTTCTAAAATTGTCTTTTGACATTTCCTGTATTACAATCACTTTTCTTGCAATTACCCATTTCAAGAGCTTAGTTATCCAATGTAGTTGACCTAAAAATGGTCATTATTTACTGACCCTCATGTTGTTTCAGATCTGTTGTTTGTTTTTTACAGTTTGTAATTGTTTTTAACAGTTGTGGGTCCTTGTTTATTTTTATTGTGTGGAAAAATGCCCAGTTACTAACATAACGTCAGTTCCTTGAGAGTTGGGAAAGAGACATCAGTAGCTTCAGTTGCTGACGTTATGGGGGATTGTGTATAATCAAGCCGTGGTCGTGAACAGATCATGTCAGCCACAGAGAATCACAGAGAAACCCTGTGTTACGTGCAGGGGAGAAGACATGAGAAAGCACAGGAACAGCAATAGAGACATGTGATAACACAGCAGTGTCAGTAACATATAGCAAGAGACACGAAGGAAAGATAAACATAAAAGAAAAGTATCTCTTTAATATTGTACAGATGTTGTATGAGGCAGGAGAGAAGAAGTGGGGCACAGACGAGAGCAAGTTCATCGATGTGCTGTGCCACAGGAGTGTTCCTCAGCTCAGACAAAGTATGACCATATGCTGCATAATAAATAACAGAAATGTGATCAAACAGTATATTCATCATTCTTTTGTTGTGTTGTGTTTTAGCTCTGGTTGAATATAAGAATCAAAGTGGAAAGACCCTTCAGGAAAGCATTGAGAGCGAGATGTCTGGAAGACTGGAGGATATTCTTGTGGCTATCGGTAACATTAGAAGCATTAATTCTAAATTAATCCTAATTCTAAATATTGGACTTCAGCTTGTGCTACAGACAGAAGTGATGCCTTCAACTGTGGCATCACTGAGGAAAGATTAGCTGATATTTATCCACGTATTTAAACTTAAATATTTCTCTGAGCGGATGATAATACAGTAGATGTTGAGGAATCAGAGCAATATCTAGAAACTTGAGGGTGGAGCCGTTTTAATTTGGGCCAATGAAAAAATCACCAAAAATACCCTAGAAACCACCTAGCAACACCCATAGAACCACACAATGACCATAGCAACGACGACATAAATGCTTTTACACGAGCAAGCACCAGTCACATTTTCATTAAAATATCCAGTTTCATATTGTTGTTTCGTGCTTTGTTTTGTTGTCAGTGATGTGTCTCATTAGCCTCAGCTCAACTGCTTTCTGTTTTGTAGTTAAATGTGTGAAGAGTGTTCCGGCATTCTTTGCAGAGCGTCTGTACAAAAGCATGAAGGTTAGATGTGTCTCTAGACACATACTGTGAAATATGATACTATTATCAGCACCACAGCAAAACTGCTAAGCAGTCATTTTGAGCAGAAGCCCTTGTGTTTTCTTCAGGGTGCTGGTACCACTGAATCCACCCTGACAAGAGTTATTGTGAGCCGATCAGAAATCGACCTGCAGGACATCAAGGCAGAATATAAGAAACTGTTTGGCTGTTCTTTATACTCCGCCATCGAGGTAATAAATGTGAACTTACACAACAGCACAGTTATATAAAGCTTTTAATGCGGCTCAGTGTAAGACTCTCTGTTTCTTTTCATAATCATGCCCGGCTGCTAAGAATGTGTCATGTAAACTATAGCCTGCTTGAATTGATTCACTCATTCACAGTGATGTGCTTCTGTGCTCGTAGGCAGTGGTGTCATTAAATGATCTGATTTATAGAGCAGATTGCATCTCTCTTTAATTTTTGACAAAAATTACCCAGCATAAAAAATTGTGAGAATGACAATGTGACGCCGCCCATGATCATGACATCACTGATTGGTTGGTGGTGCCACAACAGCAGGCAGATTACTCAGACTGTCCTGAGCAGAACGTTTAAATGGCCATCACTGGAGACAGATGCTTTTGGCAAACATATCATATAGTGTCTACCAGCTGTAACCTTGGCAACCAGTAGGTGGCAACTCTGTCCAGTGTCTGAAGAAAGTTTTCATTAGAGATGATTATCTCTGGCCTGAAGGAAGGGCCCCGTGTGACCTAGTCTTGTCCAGACCTGTTTTTAGAACTAGCACCACCCAAAAGGTCATAAGGCAGCACATAGTTAATGCATCCTGGAGAGTTTCATAAATGTGTTAATTTAGTTGAACCCATAAAAATATCCATGTGGGTTACTGCAAATCTCATGTGAACATAATTCATATTCTTCTGCCAGGTCTGACGTGCTAGTGTGCCTCTCTGCATTACACCCTGTGTTAGATGATCATCATAATGCTTCGCTCTGTGACCTGACGTTCTCCTTGTGTTTAGAAATCTGCTGCACTGAGCTTAAACCCATTTTTTGTTCTCTTATTGCCCTTTAACTTTCCTCATTACTTCACTGTGAAGTTACTTCTGAAGTTGTTCAGTTGTCTCTGGACTGTGCAGCACTGGATTAAGGGGCAATTCAAACAAGCGTGTCTTGTTTGTGTGTTTGTTTCAGTCGGAAACATCAGGAGATTACCGTCAAGTGCTGCTGAAGATCTGCGGTGGTGATGACAAATGAACGACTGACCCTTCAGAACATTGAGGATATTTCCTCTGGAGGAGCATAATGTGAATGTTTAACTCTTATTAAAATACTAATAATACATCAGAACAACTTTATATACTTCCTAATCTAAACAGAAATGTTAATCTCAAATATTAAAATAATCTTTAGCTATCATGATATTTGTTGTACCAGAATTGTAAAACATTAATGGATTACAGCAACTGAAGAATAAACATCGATTCGTACTCTTTCGCACGTGTAGTTGAACTCTTCATCCAGCAGGTGGCAGTGAACTACATGTGAACAAAGTGGTCCTCAAAATAAATATAATTATTTAATGATTTGAATGTTTGATTAAATATATGGATCAAATCAAAGTTTATTTGTCACATGCAGAAATATACACAGTGTGATACGCAGTGAAATGCTTTATACGACTGACTGTGCTCAAAACACAAGTAAGAACAGTTATAATATAAAAGTAGAAGAATAAAAATAGATAGATTAATAAAATAATGATAAAATAAATAAACCAAGTAATATCTATAGTATCTATAATATAAACAGTGTAGGTTTGTATTGTGCAATATATATACAGTGTGCAATTTGAGTGTGCAAAAGATTCAATGGGATTGTGTGAGATTTATTTTGGTTGAGGGCCGGATGGTCTGGGGGAAGAAGCTCCTCCTCATTCTCTCTGTCTTTGTCTTTAGAGGGCCGAATCGCATCCCTGAACGGATGGATGGATGACTGCTCATTTTGATCTCCATCCCAGATAAATACAGAGCAAGATTTGCTCTGATCTGCTACTGATTTATTATTTTAGTCGTAATTGACAGTTGAGTTTAAAAATATTTTTCCACTAAAGTTGGTTTTGGTCAGAAAGGTTTGCGAACAGTCCGCAAAGGTAAAAACTTAGATTATCAGCACATTTTTGTTCATGTGAATTTGTAGTCAATGTCAAAGAAAACTTTATTGTCATTCCAACCATACAACAGTAATGTATAGCAGAATGAGATTGTGTTTATCTGAGGCCAAAACTCAATGTGTAAGTACAGACACAAGACCACAACAATAACATAAAGCTGGTACAAGCCGGTGGACATAATATACACCAAAGATAGACGAGACAACATATTGGAATGTAAGAGAATCTAAGCTGAATATATACAATAGCTATACAAGAACTGCACAAAAGCTACACATAATAAAAAACATGTATTGGCCGTCTAACAGCCAGCATGTCTGTGTGAGTTGAATATTCTGATAGCCAGTGGGAAGAAGCTATTTCTGAATCTGGCAGTCTTACCTCGCATGCTAGGGAAATGTTTGCCAGAGGGCAGAAGGGTGGAGCAGTTCATGGGCAGGGTGGGTGGAGTCATTGATTATTTTGGTGAGTTTGCTAAGGCAGCGTGACAGATGTATTTCCTGTTTGGACGGAAGAGAGGTCTTGGTGATTTTCTTCACTCTCTGGCAGGACTTCTGGTTTGCTGCCATGCAGCTGCTATACCACACTGAAGAGCCGCTGGTCAAAATGATCTCTGTTGTACCTCTGTAGAAAGTTGTGAGGACAGGATGGGGAAATTTGCTTTCCTCACCTTTAGGAAGTGCAGGCACTGTTGAGCCCTCTTGACCAGGAAGGTGGTGCTTATGAGTGGGTTAGAAACCATATACTTCCTCCTGAGGTCAACAGTGATCTCTTTAGTCTTCTTGACATTTAGTGACAGGTTGTTGTTGTCACACCAGATGATGAGCTGGTTAACATCCTCTGTGATCTGATTCGCTGTCATTGCTGATGAGGCTCACCACTGTTGTGTCTTCTGCCAACTGAATGTAGTTTGAGTTGTATCTGGAGCAACAGTCATGGGTCTTCAGGGTGAACAGCAGCGGGTCTAAGTCACAACCTTGGGGGGTCCCAGTGTTTAAGAGGATGGTCTCAGAGGTTTTGTTCTCATACTGTCGGGGTCTGTCAGTAAGGAACCCAATATCCAGCTGTAGTTGGGTGTTGCCTAGTGGGCCAGGTGCTGGGGAAAAGACTGTGTTAAAGCCAGAACTGGTCAATGAAGAGAGAAGTACTGCTGCTATAGAGTCGTGTGGAGCAGTAAGGGTGGTAAGCAATGGGGGAATTGTGTGGATGGGGGTTTCATTGTTGCATTGTTGCATCACCCAAACTTTGGAATAGTCTTCCCAGTGTTGTCCGGGAGGCAGATAGACTCTGTCATTTTAAATCTAGACTAAAGACTTACCTCTTATATCTTGCCTATACATAGTCATATAGATTTATTACTCAAATCACCTAAGGGATTATTAGGCTGCATTAATTAGGTAAACCGGAACCGGGAACACTTCCCACAAGAACAGATGTACTGGCTACCCACTAAATCTGTCTGTCTTTCATTCCCTAAGGTCCTGTAGTCAGCTGGACCTGAACTCTGAGACCAGATGGTGGGGGACTGGACGAAATGATTTTAGGATTTGATAGACTTCTTTAGTAAACCTACCGTTATTTACATGACAACTTTTAGCTTTATTTTGTTCCCTGCTTAGTCACAGCAGTGTGATGTTATGGCTGCAATTAGTAATATTATGCCTCATCGGTTTTTGTTGGCACGATCTCTCAGTGCCCGATTATCAAATATCAGTTTTCCATCAATAATTAACAATAACTCATCAAAATCAAATCTGTTCGTATCTAAAACAGTTACAAATTGCAGCTTTAACGTGCCAGAGGAGAACTGGCCCTCCTGGTCGAGCCCAAGGTTTTTTTTCTCCTTCTATACATCTTGACAAGGAGTGACAAGGAGTTTTGGTTCCTTGTCACTGTAGCCTAGGACTTTGTAAATTGTAAACGTCTAATATTTTACTGTATATATTTTATGTATGTATGTATGTATGCTGCTTTTGCATGTTGTGTGTAGTTCATGGTACTATAGCAAATCCCTTATAACCCTGTCCCATAACATGTTATCTACTATATGCCATCCCTATGTAAGCTGAAACACATATCTCGGTTCAGTCAACCCTTTATTCATAAACATACTATAAACCTAGTGTACCTAATTAGTCTTTTACATCCCACACATATTATTTGCAATAATACCATTAACATGTCTGACATCTGTTCTGTGTTTTATTATTGTTTTTGTTTCTCTGTGTAAAGCTGCTTTGAAGCAATGTAACATTGTAAAAAGCGCTATATAAATAAAATTGAATTTCCTCAAACCTGCTGAAGTACATTTACATTATTTATTTATTTAGCAGATGCTTTTTCCAAAGAGTATTTAACATTTTGCCCTAAGAACCAACAAAAAGTAGGTGTTGTGTATTAAGGAAGTCAGTTTGTGTCATCAGCAGGTGGGAGAGGAAGGATCTGCAGTCTGTGATCAATCTGGGCTCTTTTGTGTCAAGAGAAGTGAATCTAGATTTTCTGTCCATAAACATGCTTTACTGCTCTCGTGACCTGGGTTAAGTTGGTTCTAGCAGATCTAAGAGCATCTTTGTCCCCAGATGTTAATGTGGCATTGCATTTTCATAAGCACATATACCTCTCTGGATCTGACTGTGATGTTCTTCAGTCAGATCCTCCACACATTCTGATTTGAATCCCATCACAGACTCCTCATATTCTTCCCCAGATTGATGTGCTGCTTGACAGTGGCGTCTGTACATTCAAGGCAGTCCTGGAGTTCTGATACTGCTCGCTTTGGCCATGTCCTTCTCTTTCTTAAAAATGACTAACATTTAGTAACAAAAAGCAATATTCAAACACTGCTCCTCCAATCAAATTCACCAGAAATTCAGTTTTGATAATGAACAGTTTTATTTCATTTCAGCATTCAGATTTTCATTAAGACAGTTTGTATATTTTCAAAACAGTAAAATCACAGCTGAAGACAATCAAACAAACAATAACAGAAAATAATATGGAATTAAAAAAGGTTTCTGAATACGTTCATGGTCAACTCAGTGCAGGTACAAACTTTTACCACTTCAGTTCATATTCACTGCTCACAAACCAGATTATAGTGCTCACTGTACATTAAAATAACCCCCTACAATAAACAACAAAAAGATGAAAAGTAACAAAATTACAGTATTACAATGTATAACCACAAAACAGTGATAGTTCATTTAAATAATGGATTTTCCCAACAAGTAAGGAAAACAGATGTTAACAGTACAGCATGTACAGTACCACATCCCCAATAATACGGGTGTAAAATGTGTAAAAGGCTCAGTACAAAACAAAGGTCATATAGTAAAAGATAAGGGCACTGTATGTTCAGAGAATACTGATGTTTGTTCAGGCAGAGAAAATGACATGATTGCACAAAACAATGTGATATTCATTGCACGTATCCCAGTGGTGTTCAAAGGCAAATGAGAGGAAAACGTTTCACTGTGCGATTCCACCAGCACATGCATGATTATAATGCCCACTGAAAACAAATGCATTTGCTACAGAGAAACACAATGCTCAGATGACATACGTGTGATGTCAGCAGTCATGTGACCTCTGTGTGCTAACCACTGCTGGTGTAGTCTGTGCAGGGCTGATTGTGTCTGTAGTTCATGATGTAGACAGCAGTCTGGTGCCACCAGTAGAACATGACCACCACCAGAACATGCCAGAGCTGGTGACTGGCACCAAGATAGTTCAGCTGGCCTGTGTGTGGACAGAAGACACAGATGTAAATATTGTGGTTGTAACAGTGTGTAATAATGCATAGTGTGAATGATGCAATGAATGATTACGTTCTGTTAGCAATGCTCTAAATATTCCTTGTCAGACTGATGTTGTCATAGCCCTAAGCAAGTTTTTAAAGATATGTTAAAAATATGTTAAAAAAAAGTTGTGGAACAACACCTGGGAAGTAGCGTTCCGGGATTTTACTGATGTAGAAAAGGAACGCTGAGGCAGCGATCAGATACATGATCATGACTCGAGGAAAAAACACCTGCAAAGAGAGAGACGCTACTGTGACCTGTACACATGAGAAGATCATTCAAGTCTGTAAACAGAGCATCAGAAATCTTCTCTAGCAGAACTGTGAGTTTACAGCATCACCTGCACAATATCAGCCTTAAATCCTCCATTGATCCAGACCCAGTGACATGCTGGGATGATTCCGTACCCAGCCACAGCGCAGAACATGGCAGAGCGCAGCGTCTTCCACTGCTGAGTGAGGTAGTGAGGATGAATCTGAGCTGCAAACACTGCCAGGATCAGAGCCAGAACTGTCAGAAGATACGCCTGCCTCCAGAACTGAGACAAACACGTCACATGTCACTACAACTATAATGAACACATATACAGAAACACACAGAAAGCTTCCTTTGAAAAGATTAGTGCCTAAAAATCAGTTTTCAAATTAAGGGTTTGAAAGGGTGTAAATGTGCTTTAAGGACAAACTGAATGCATTGCTTATTAAATTATAAGGAATAATTCAATCAAAACCTGACGCCAAATAATGAAATACTTATTAGCCCAATAACTATTTGTAACTCCACCCTTCAAACATGTGTAAGTAAACACAATCTCACTGCAAACTATTTTAAAATGAAGATTAAGAAACATTTAAAACAGTTTGAATTATTTCTTTAAGAAGTTATTTATTTCTCGTTGTCATAATAAAGTGTATTAAAATATAAACTCTAAAAAGGTTTTAAATATAGTTGCAGAGAGGAAGACCATCGGCTGAAGCTCGCTCTAGTGACACATCATACACTGTTGCAGTAGAAGGCATAGAAGACTCCAGGCACATAACATCCCAAAATCCCCACAGATATTCCAGCATAGTCCAGTGCAAGCCAGCGGCGACACGTTTTCTCTGAGCGATGGCAACAGAACATGTGGTAGCCCACAGAGCACAGCATGCACACCTAATTAAAGATGAGTAACGTTCAGAAATTATTTCATTATAGAATAACTTAATGTATACATTTTATGTTTACATGAATGTAAACATATTAAAATACACATTAATGCGTGTATTTTTAATGCATATTCAGTGTTTTTTAAACTGAAATGGATCCTTACATTGGTAAATATAGCAATACTGATTTCTACCAGTAGTAATTATACTTTTGAAATATAATTTGTATTATTAGCCACCTGCCCTATCAATTACAACGCCTGACATAAGTCATTTTACTACACACATAAATGCAAATACTACAACATAATACGATGCATTTCCAAGAACCCCAACATGTCGTGGCCTACATTTGTGTATATTACCTGAAAGCAAAACAGTCCTATAGAATAAATGACGTAGTCTTCTCGTGACGCCCCTGCAGATGGAAGAACCATCGCCATGTCGTTTACACCCAGCGAGAAGAACAAGAGGAACCCCAGCAGATGACTCCAGATGTTCACCGTCTCATTCGACAGGATGAATATGCTGCAGGACACAATAAAGAACAAGTAAATCAGTGTAAGTGTTTGCTGTCTACATAGCCACACTATCAATAGACTGAGAATACAATCCCACCTTTTAAGACACAGCTTTGACGGCAGGTGTGCTCTGTACCCATCTGTGATGTAGGGATTCTCCTTCAGAAAAACGGGGATCTGTTCATAGCTGTACAAGCGGATCCCTCTGGGCACAAGCACAGGCCAGTACTGGTAGCTGCCCAGCTCAATGTAATGAGTGCTTTTGAGGAGATTCTGAGGCATCGTGTTTTAAGAGGCTGCAGAAACATGAAAAGGTTTTTGATGGACTTTAAGTCACTTTGCAGCATGTGTCCCCAAACCCAATGGACTGCCATAACTGCTCAAAATAAATGTTGTCTAGGTAGGCAGCACACTAGCTTTCTAGAGAGGTGAAACAAGTAACACAGGGTTTATTAAAAAAGCATTTCCTTAATGTTTTAGCTAATAGGGTGAAATATAATGAACGCTTGAGTTATACTGCAGTTATAATATCGCTGATGTTTGCACGTTGTGTTTGCAGCTCACTGCTGCAGAGTAAATGCGCTTTACATGCATGACCACACTAGAGTTTAAATTAATAAATCCTCACCGTAAATACAACACAACTCTCACCTTACGCTTAAATCAGTCGACTGTCCCATTCAGAGCGACATGATCACGAAAGCTAGAGCTAAAGCTAAGGCAGCTGAATGAATGACGTCACCATCCCGCGACACCAACAGCGCGAGAACACGTCATTCTTGTGTTGTTAAACACGTGCACGTATTTAAATACCGAAAATATCAAACGTTATAAATGCATAATATAAATAAATAAAACACATATAAATAAATACACACAAATCTTTTTAGTTTAAAATACTTTTTTGATGTATTGCTTTAAAATACAATAGTAATAATAATAGGTAACAATAATAGCAATATGTTTGTAGGAACAGCCAACATTAATTTAAACAAATAATGTAAAACCCAACCTATTAATAATTAAATTTTTAATAATTAACAATAATTTAATACACCATAAATACAAATAAAACTCTCACCAGTCATGTCTATTATAATTTATTTTAATGTATTTTAGCGCTTAACAATCTGTGGCACATGTAATCTGTTAATTAAACCAATAATCACAACATAATTAAAAACAAATATTTAAATATAACTCTGAACTAGAAAAATCATTAACATCTCTACAAATGAACAGAATTGTGTGACATCACTCTCTCATTGTACTCACAAGAAGGCACAGTACTGGTTTGTTTATCATACCTAAACAACATTTTTAAAACATTTGTTGTAAAAACAATTTTTTTAAAGGCATGCAGAAAAATCAGCAGGATACATTTATACTTGTAAATATACTGTAAAATTTAAATTCCAAAACCTTATTTTAAAAATGATCTCATGTTGATACATGTCACAGTTTTGCACACTGTGCACTCTTAAAAATAAATGTTCTTAAAAGATTTCACAAAGAACTTTTAATATCCACAGAACCTTTATACTGCACAAGTACTCTGCAGTGCCAAAAGGTTCCATGAATTATTAAAAGGTAATACAGTAATTATTTTTTTAAGAACTGTTTTATGAATGGGTCTCTGGGCAGACAAACAATCTTCTTCTATGGTATCGCTGTAAAGAACCTTTATAGCACATTTATTTTTAAGAATGAATTCATACACAACTGTAACCATAAATTCACTGAGGTGTGTCTATACTGCTGTGGACTCCCAATCACCTAAAAAGTGACAGTACAGACATTTGTTACTATGAATGCCACATATGAAAAGTACATTAAAGTTCTGAACAATGAACTCACTGTAAAGTAAGTGACGCTTTGTGTTTGATCAATCAATGATGTTGAACCCGGGTGAATTTGATGCAGCGCCCCTAAATCACACAGAGAACAAAAACAGGATGTTACATTACAGATTCATACCCCCAATCACATTCATCTCCATCACTGCTCATAACCCCATCATCTCTTTACCCCATCATCTCTTCACCCCATCATCTCTTTACCCCATCA
>JAZGTI010003005.1:0-33354 GCA_036877585.1 Botia kubotai
ACATGCGTGGTGTTGCTTTTATATTATAAGAGTTTGCAAAGAACAGAAACAAAATAAAAGATGGTGTATTGCAAATTGTATAACTGGCATTCAGATGACCTCGAAGCTTAATGAACATGGACTAAAAGACAAAAAATTCAAGCGTTCAATTCATGTTCCTAAAAACATCCCTCACCAAGGCCAAAAAAAATATTGACCAATAGCCACGTACCTGTGTGCCGTGAGCAATGCCTTGTGGGATTTCTTTCAGTCCAATGGATCCACATTCTACCGTCAAACTATAGCAGCGACACCCTGAAGGACAAGCCAGAGAAAACACGCACAGCTGGGCCAACGTGAGCGCCCACAGCACAGGGAGCTGACGAGGATTCATCTCAGAAAAACTGAGGAGAAAAGAAATACAGAACGATAGAAAAAAGAAGAGAGGAAGAAAGTGAGATGGATTACAGTAAAACCAGTTAAATTACAGTTCGAGATTAACTCTCCGAGAGACAAGAGGGAGTCAAAATGAGATGTTTTGTTGTAAAAGAGCACACGCACATGTGAGCTAATCGGCTCTGTAACGCATGAGATTCACGCTTAAGTGGATCGGAAAATTGAATTCTGCAGTGCGGAAAGAGGAAATAAGCAGAGAGTCAAAATAAGGAGAAAGAAACGCGGATGGATAGCTCTGGCCGATCCTCTCTGGCCGGTCTCTACAGAAGAGTCTCTTAGGAGGAATCTATGGTGGGCTCTGGTTAATTAAACATCAGTCGTGGGGCACTCTCGCTAGCTGCCTCAGGCCTCTGCTGTCTGATTTTAGAGAATATATGAAGAATAACTCCACATACTGCCCAACACACCCTACAGTTCCTCTCAGGAGCAAAGATCAAAACCTCAGCTTGCTCTCCTCCCCTCGTCCATCCAAACATCTCTAGCTTTTCAACAAGACATGGATTAGGTCAAGTATGAACAGAGGTACGGTGCTTTCTGGCCCCCTGGCTTTTGATTTATGAGTAACCTGACCATCTGAACATCCTGGGCTGTGTCCCAAAGCTCATTCAGCTGCATTTGAATGTAGGCCGCATTTTAAAGCAATAGTTCACTAAAACATTACAACTATGTCATCATTTACTTACTCCCTTGTTAAAATCTGCATGATTTTCTTTTAATATCAGTTTTTATTGTATAGCGCTGTCGTCAAACACTGAAATCAGGTGAACCGTGTGTCGTTTTGTATGATGTGTGTTTCTGCCTATGTAGAGAATTAGGAAATCATTTGCTTAGGAGGTGACCCAGTTAACAGAGAATGTTCTCCGAATGTTGGTTAACGTTCTCTAGAAGTTCTCAAAAATGTTCTTGCTGTAACGTTAGTAGAATTTTATATATAACATTATATATCATATCAAAATCATTATTTCTAAGTTGTGTAAAAATGCTACAGCATTAAGAAATGTTTAAATAACGTTCCTAAAACCAAGCAATAACATGAATACAACGTCTAAAAAGCTGGATGTTTTGAAGGTACCCAGAACGTTCAAAATAACATTTGAACCTTTTTGTTACTTCAAGGAAATGATGGTGAAATGTTCCTGCAGTCTAAAATTGTTAGCGGGAATGTCAAGACCACTGAGATCCAAACAAGGAGCATGAGAATATTTGGAATTGTGGATCCGAGGTCCGAGTTCAGGAATGACTGCATCTGTTGAGGTCATGAAAGTGTGAAGAATTTCAAACACCGCTGATCAGATTTCTCCACGTCGAGAGTGTTCCAAACTCTGTATGAAAAATGGCGTCTCATTTTTTTAAGGCAAAAGGCGACACCGCCACATTAGTGCGCGAAGAAAAAACGCCCGTCTCCACAAAAGCCCTTTTGTGACAGCAGATCAAAATGAATCGGTTTTGTTTAGCATTGATGCGATACATTTGCACCCGTTCTCCGTTAAATGTGTCATTGAACGATGAACCACGAGCCAATGTGAATATTTTATGCCTGTTGCTTAATTTAGACGGTATCTGAGAAGACAGCCAGCCCGATTAATGCAATACGACCCACATAAGCCCTTTAATCTGTTGACATGATAAAAGAACAGAGATGATAAACATCAGCGGAGAAATGACGGCCCATTCAAGCCCACGGTCCAGCACTCAGACTCCATTCTTCTGCAGCCGGGCCAAGAGAATGGAAATCACAAAAGACAGGAATAAGAGGGAAAATGGAAAATTTGGAATGAGTTTTGCTTTCCGTGGTTTCTGGGGCTACGTGTGTTGCCTCACAAACGTGTGGAGGTAAAAAAAAATAGAAGGGAAGCGCTGAAAAGGTGATGTTCTCTCAGGTATGGCGTGGTCTCTTACATGTGCGTCTGGGTTCTGGGGTTATTCCACCAGATGAGATCCTTAAAGGTTGCGAGAACATCCACAGAATTTAATATTTAGTGTCTTCACAGCGTGTTATCACTGTGGGCCTCCTGCTTTGAATTCACAGCAGTTTCTCCACAAGAGCAGCAGAGGTGAATTGAGAAAGTGAAAAATAGATAATATATAGATATGTAACTCCGTCTGTCTGTCTGTCGTTCTATCTGTCTGTCCATCCGTCCGTTCATCTGTCTATTTATAATCCATCTATCCCTTCAGTCATTCATGTATCCATGTATCTGTCTGTCTCTAATATAGCTGTTTATAGTTGCCAAGCAACGTAGCAATTTCCCTCATTAATTCAAAAACGTGCATATCACAGGTGTGTGTTGATTCCCAAGGGCTTTAGCTTATTATTGTTTCAGTTTACCCTGGCCGGAAATGACACATCAAAACAACAAACACCGTCGAAATGGACATTTGCGGACCAGAGCAGCCTGCAATAATGACCAGACCCTACATGAGATAAGGGCTTTTCGGTACGAATGACGCGTTACCTCAGTGGCTTTTTCTGCTCTGTGTTTTAGGATGAGCTGCACAAGAGCGATACAGCACTGGCAAGCTGATACACTTTTCTTTATTGGTCGAGGCAGTTGTGAATGCAGTAAAGGATGAATACATGGACCGGCTGTGCTTTGTGTGCTCTGCAAGAGAGTCGCTCGCAAGATTTAATATCCACAGTGCACTATGTAACTCACAGATTACATAGTGCTAATGTAACTCCTGCTCATTCACAACCTGCCCCTGAGCAAGACTGTGTCAACAGCAGTCTGTCTTTGTAGGAGAAAAGTACTTAAAACACACAGCGTGTTGTATCGGATAGGAAAGTGTCTGCTCAGTGGAGGATATTGTAATATAAACGATGGTCTTAACATCTGTTTACATGTTTATTTGGCTCCCTAACGGTGGAGCAGTCTGCTTAGAGGCCCGTTTCATCGTTTTAGCTGCTAATGAGACCAAATCTGCTGCCTGGAAGGAAACGAAATGCTAATAGAGATGCAGAATCTATAAGTGACCTTATTTATAGCAGCTAATAAGATGTTTTTTTAATTGGATCAGTCTGATTAGGCTGATACTGGAGGAAAATGATATATTACAGTTTAAAAAGTATACCCGTTTGAAAACAGGATGTGCAAATGCTATTTTAAGATGAGCAAAACAGCACAGATTTATAATATCTGTCATTTATTTGTTTTCAGGCATAAAAAAAGTTTTTTGAAGATGTAGATGATGCTGGCTTGTGCAAACTGTTCTCCCGGCAAACAATTTCAGGTTGTAAAAACGTTTCTCTAACGTTTCCACTAAGTAACAAAAATGTTAAAAATGTTATTTTAAAAGTTCAAGGAACACTCAAAACATCCATTTTAATTAACATTATGTTAACATTAATGTTAATTTAATTAACATTATAGCTTTGTTATAAGAACGTTCTTCAAACGTTTTCTAATACTGCAATGTTTTTAAATGTTACTTCAGAATAACATTTTTGATAAATGATATATAACGTTAAAAAACGTTCTACTAACGTTACCACAAGAATGTTTATTGATAACTTTGAGAGAATTTTTACAGAACATCAGCCAACGTTCTGAGAACGTTCCCAGTTAGCTAGGCTGGTGGTTGTTAGGGCATTGCTAGGTGGTTGCTAAGGTGAGCGGTTGATAGCACATTGCTGTTTGGTTGCTAGGGTCTTTTGGGTGGTTGCAAGGTGCCAGTTTTATCATTGCTAGAGAAGCACATCCCCTGAACAAGCCACAGGTCTTGAGGTATCACACAGTTACTGTAGCCCAAACAGTGCAGGGCAAATGACAAGAGTAACATGCGCGATAATACTCATGACCAGTAATGAGTACTTGACTCGTGTACATGCCTGATGAAACGCGGACCATAACAAGCATATAATGAATGTAATTCCTTCCCCCTCAAAGCTCTCTTTGAAGTTTTTTTCCTCTGTTAATCTCTCCCTTTGTTTCTGCAGCTCTGTTCTCTTTAGTCTCTGCTCAGTGCCGAGTGCTGCTCTTGGTCGTAATAGTGCCTGCAGGCCTTGCCTTCGGAATCCAAACTCTCTGCTATTGTTTCCATGACAACATGGGAGGCATGGCCGGAGGGCATTGCTGTATATTTGCACCCGCTCTCACATATCTCTCTGTTATCTTCTCCTGACGTTGTGAGTTTGACAGCCTTCAAGTGTTCTTATTTAGAGTCTGATCCAGCCTGACTTTTTCTTTCTCAAATGAGAGATGTGTGTGGGACTCCAGCGTCGCTGATGAATGCCCGTGTCTGATCATGCGATAGCTGTGATTTGTATTGATGATATGAGTTAGTCCCAAAACTCAAAGCTTTTAGCCCTGCCCGTTTGCCTCGCCGCTCTCTCTGGCTTACGCTCTCGAGCACAATTTAAATGTGGTGTTAGGTGAGGGTGTAAGATGCATGTAAAGTTTATTCATAGAAATAGTGTCACATCCGGCATGCTTGATGTAGAAATATCATCAATTATTATTCAGATCCTGCGTGTTCGCGAAAACAAAGCCGTTTAACAGAGTGATGTAATACCCAAGAGCTCAGCCTGCCTTGTTAACATATATACACGCTGATAGCAAGCAATTAATGGTGTTTGCTAAGGCAAAATCACTAGTTTGTCGCTAATAGTAAACCCTGTACCCTGTATTCATAGTGTATCCTATATTGGCTCAAAACATGCTTTGCATTGTTCAGGTGAGGTTTGGATGAGCATCACAAATATTTTGAAAAATGTAAAAATTATAATTCAATAAATTGGATAAAACTTCTGCACACTTCTGAACATTTTCTCATTCACAAAAATCTCATTCTCATTTTAACTTTCTTAAAAACCTGTTTTAGGGTTCCTAGGTTAAAAAAAGTTCTCGACGGTATTATTAGTTTCTACAGGTAGTCCCACAGAGTTTCCGAAGATCCATGGAACTTTAAAAGGTTCCCTTTGGCATCAGGCTGTGAAAGCATTTTTAGACCCTTTCATTTTAAAAAACGCAGGAAGCTTTTTCTCTAAAAGTATGAACTTTGTGTGTGTGAGTGTGTGTGTATGTCAAAGGGAGTAAGAAAACACAAAGGAGACAAAATCATGTGGATTGTGACACTCCGCTGTTGACACTTCATCTGTGTTTTCACGCATTCAAGTGCTCTCTCTCTCTCTCTCTCTCTCTCTCTCTCCTACCGTCATCTGTGTGTTAAAGCAGCAATCATAAAGACAGTAATCATGACTGTTTATTCTCCCCAAACCTTAAGACGCAGCCATCAAATGCTTACAAACTCAGCTACACATCACTGCTCATCAGCAGTACAAACACACACACTCCACAGTGCAAACAAACAGCTGAAGCTACACCCACAATCATAAATTAATACAAGGCCTGTGAGCATCTTTTCGTGTGCTGATGTGTCACCATTTACGCAGAGAGGCTGGACTTCGGTGGGCCCAAATGAACAGACATATCTGCTTGTTATTTAATCTCAGAGTTGTGTTCGACTGCGTGTTTACTTGCATTGATTTCTTAGTCTCTAGCAGATCAATTTGGGCGTGTGTTTTCTGCAGAAGCAACACTGTGCGCCGCTTTAAAAACTTGCGTCAGGAGACGCAAAACAGTGCATTGTGGAAATCTGAGGCTGAAACTAGGGAAAATATGTCCGAGTCGTATTTCACCACAAAATCAAAAAGGAAGGAATTATAAGATGCATTCGGAATGAAGCCTGTTTTAGGGTGATTACCATTTCGTGCATTTTTCATGCTAATCTCTCCTAAATCCTCACTGCAATCCATACAGGTGCTTTAGTAACTCATTCTGTTTGGTAATTCTCATTAATGCAATACTGCTGTTTTATTTATTTACAGGCGGTACAACGAACACTACCGTACTTTGAAATGTAAGCGAAATATTCTTTTGTTTTCGCATTACAATAATGAAACTATGACATTTTGTTGCACGTATGTTACTGTACACACAGGTCTCTGTACTGTAACGGTACAGGATGGCACATGTGTGCAGTGTCATGCTGGTTGATTTTATCGATCGCTGCTCTGTTATTCACAACACGTTCGTCTGCCTGTGACAATGTGTTGTTGTGCTTCTACATTTTCAGTCGATACAGTCAGATAAGCCCCAGAAGAACACAGTGCCATTACTAAATAACCTGTAGCTTCCAGCTTCTGCAGTCAATCACATTCACACACTTCTGCCTGTGGGGGTCTATAAAGACTATGGGGGAGATGTGTGTTATGATCGGTCAAAACTACTGAATTTCATAGTCTATCGTTTCCTGAAAACGACCTGTTCAAAAAGATTTGAGAGTACATTTTTTAACCCTAACATGCTTACATGTGCATCCAATTCTTGCTATATTTTTCACATCGAGTGTAATTCGATTAATTAAAGAGTCTTTGATTATGTACTTAATTGTAAACTAATTGTTGTCACATTCAGTTTGCTATTTTTTACTTCGGAATGTAATCTGTATGAATACCTCTTGTTTGCGTAAACAGTGGGGGAACTGACTTCATTTTCCATCTGTTTTCTGTATGCAGTATGAAATAATTATGTACAAGCAAAGTTCAATTGTGTTCATCTTCAGGTTTATATGTAGAAGAATGCAAAACGTAACGATTAGCAGATGCGTTTTTCTGTAACATTTCACAACATACTTAAAGCAGAGTTAAAGAATCTGTCTAATGGCATTCCATCATTTTTGACCCATGTATGTGCTTTAGGAGGCAATAGATTGTTTTATAGGGTTACTGGCTGCAAGATGGCCGATGGCAGATATATTTTTAATAAAACAATAACAGAAAATAAGATCTACACAGAATTGAAACGAAGACTTATTTTACACAGTATTTAGTCTTTAAAGAAATTAAAATAGAAAAGGTACATGGTTCATGTACAATGTTGTTGGTAGATGTTTGAGCTAATGGACAGATTAACCAGTTGGTGAACTGATTTATTGGTTGCTCAACCAGCTGATGAAATTGCCTGGCCAATATATTCTAAAGAATTCTATCAGTAATTTTAAACGGTTTGTCATTTTAAAAGGAAACAGTCTGTCTGTCACATTTACAAATAATCCTGTTCAAAATTCTGCCACATGGCTTCCCTGTACGTTTGCCACGCACAACAGTCTAACAAACCTGTTGCAACAAACCACGATCCTTTAATTTCACTCCAGCGTTGTTTTTCTGCACTGGTGTGTATTTGCAGTCATTTGTTACATGTTCTTTAAGATCCCAGGTGAAAAATGAGATTGGAAACCAGCAGTAAGATTGGGAACCAGCAGTCCTCATCCATCTGCTGTACCACTCAACAGCAGTAGATGAATCTACAGCTAATTCAGTCACAGTGAAAGCTGTGCATACAGTTCAGATAAAAGCTTTAGTTTCCTGTCACTGGGGGTACGTGTGGACCTTTGTTCCTTTGGTCTGGCCTGCTGCAAGCTGCTGTCCAGTGCAGAATGACCATTGCCTGAAATTATAACTGTTACAGTAGTGCACAATGCTAAATATAAGAGAAATACTACAAGTGTTGAATCTATAGCACTGCTGAATAAATCAAATCAAATCAAATCAAATCAAAGACAGCGAAATCAAAACAATACGCAAGTGTGTGGAAAAAACTGCGAGCGCACGAAAGACCGCAGGGCACGTGTAGTGAATTCAATTAGGAAAAGTGTTTGTAAAGTCACGTGACACACAAAGATCTCTTAGAATAAACCGAATCGGGTCCGAATATCAAACACGGATCTCTTACCTGTGGAATGCTCGGTGGGGTTTAATAGCGACGCTGTTGATTTGCACGCGGACTGTCTGCGCGTTGATTTCGGACGCGCGTACGGACAAGCGTCACCTTTCAGAGGCGGATGATCAATCCGCGCTGGGACGGCAAACAAAGCGGCGTTTGAGCTGCGTTCCCTTAAGGCCACCGCTCCGTCCTGCCATCCTCCAGCGCGGTTATGTGTGAACGTCCCTCTATCCCGTTCACCAATATCAAATCTGCGCGAATCGGTCACTAACCGAATCCTGCAAACCCAAAACAGCGTTTCATATCCCTTTGAAATGGGTTATGGATGCTACACCCCCATCCCCTGCTTCCCTATGAGCTCAGCTGATCCGACAACATCTCTCTCTCTCTCAGTCTCTCTCTCTCTTTCTCTCTCTCGCTCGCTCTCTCTCTCTATTGTTCACTCTGATTGGTGACATAAATCTCGCATCAGTTCTTGAATCTCCAAACTGGCGTTCAGTCAAACTCATGTTGTACACTAAAATATTTTTAAAAATGTTAATTTAAAAGCAAAATTATATACAAATATTAGGCTATTGTAAAGCCGGTTATTTTCATAACTCTTTGTTACCTTCCGAGGCAAAATATAGATATACGAATATTTATGTATATAAAGTAGAAACACATATAAATATAAGAAGCCTAAATATTGTCACAAGAGTAACCCAGCTAAAAGGAAACGATCTCAGATCGTTCAAAAAACGTTCTTGCAGTAACATTATTAGAACCTTTCAACGTTATATTTGACATATATGCATAAAGTTACTCCTAAGTTGTTAGCGGAACGTTTCATTAACGTGACAAAATATAAAATGTTTGTAAAACGCTCTCATAACCAAACGTTAAAATGGGCGTTTTGAACGCACCAAGAACGTTGAAAGTACCTTTATTACCGGTTTTGTTACTTAAATGTTACGTAAACGTTACGTAAACGTTCTTACAATCTAAAATTGTTAGCTGTAAACATACTGTGATGTTGTAACACGGAATCACTCTGTAAATGTTGCTTTGGCAGCCGCTGCTGCTAGTTTAACTCCAGGTAAAAATAAACGTCGTGAGATGACGTTCATTCGTTGTTTGCCGTGTTTATTTAGCCTCTTACAAGCGAGATCAATTTAATATTTATTTGGTTTATTTGGTTTTGAAACGTCCATGACGTTTTATTGACATTGACACTTTTCCGTTCTCACGACTTCAGCACCGAGGAGAGCGACACGTGCGCAAAATACCAACGATCAAAACAGGGAAAACACAAATACATTACACGAATACCATAAAATAACTTAGATTGTTAAGAGTTTGATCAATGTCGTAAGTATTTAATCACATATATTTTCAAGTCATATATATTTAAAGGCAGGCTGGTGATTTGTTCCAGGAACAATTTATGCTCTGCTGATTGAAAGTTTTTTCACATCCTGATAACAATCACCAATATATATAGAAAAATTCGCATCCAATAGGATGTTGCCTACCTGCCTGTAAAACCATGCATTTCTATACCTCCCCTCACCACATTCATCCCCTCACCACTCCCCTCACCACATTCATCCCCTTACCACATTTGAAAGACTTTGTTATATGTAACGTTTCATGTTTGGAGTGTACAGAACTCTATAAAATGCGCTAGCACACAATCCATTACTGTATTTCCGTGTCTAATTACAAAAAGAAAAACATCTAAATGCAGTGAGGAGAGCGTGACCCCTTTTCTAACTGTCATTTTCATTGCTGTGAATACGTGCGTGTTTCATAGAGAAACCAAAGCGAGCATGTGACAGAAAGTGTGTATGAACTGTCTATGTCTCTCCTGCCCATAGCATAGAATTAAATGCAGCTTTAATAGTGCACGTCCCTCAGACTGATAATAATACAATTTATTTCCGGAACACCTTTGCCACTAATGAATGTTTCGACAGGAACAAACTCATTATCAAACACAGCCACCCAGGGGACACCTGCGTAACCCAGGACTCAATAATGGTTGTTTCCAGCTGATCATAAAAATCAGGGCTCAGAGATGTCATTTTCCCCTCCTGAAAATCAATAAAACAAGGTGTGCGGCATACAATGTCAGACTGAGTTTCCAGTAAACACGAATGACACCCAAGAATCTGTCGCCATGGTGACGTGATCCCGGGCTGACATTAATATTGCTTTATGAGGAGGAATAGAAACTCTGTTTACTCTTCTGTGTGGGGAATGAAACGAGTCTGGCTCATCTCACCACATAATCCCTGTTAGATTTAGTGTTGTGATGTCTGTGTTTCTGTTTACTGTATCTACGGGGAGTATTAACCTCTGTGATGGAGCAGGGGGTGGGACCAAAGCGAGCTGACCCACATTCAAATGCTTTTGTATCCGTGTGTATTTGGGATGGTACACGCATTCGGACGTTTCATGCGTGATGCAGTTGCGTGTCTGTGTTGTGTGTGTCTGTGTGTGTTTACTGTGTGTGCAGATACCCCTGAGGCTGAGCTGGTTCGCGTCGACCCAAATCAGTGTAATTATAACAAACGTCTGGAGTGGATGGGGTAGATTTGGAACAGAGACACACAAAAACAAACACGGTTTCATATCGCTTCCTTCTTCCAGCGAAGAGGCTCAAACAGAGATAACGTTTCATGTGTGGTGGAATAAAAGAGAGCATGTGAATTTTTACTACTGTTCCAAAAATGTGTAAACAATTTTAGGTTTTAAGAATGTTTCCCCAATGTTCCAGGAACATTCAAAAATGTTCATTCTACATCAAACATTCTACTAACATTACTGCAAGAACGTTTTTTGATTACTTTGAACTTTTAGAGAATGTTCTGAGAATGTTTTTGTCAATAATTTAGCCACATGTTAACATCACATTCTACTGAAACTGAAGTTTATTGAGTCTCCGCACACTTATATGAGGAGCAGAAGTGTTGTGCATGTAAGGCATTCCAGAATAGTTACTAGGACACTAGAAGACTAGAAGACACATTTAAAAGACAGCTAGCCATGTAGTCAATAAGCTATGGTTTGGAACAGATCTAATGTCCCCATGGACAACGGAGCAATACAATAGTTTATATGAGCTGTGATCAAATCTCCTAAGACGCTGTACTGTTTGTCGCTGGCTGGCTTGTCTGATCGACGGCAGTATTTCTTTTGACATTTGTATCATGCTGAAATCTGCTCAACTTTGTTGCCAGGGCAGTATTGCCTTAAGACACTGAGCACTTTGTCTCTACAAATAGTTATGAAGGTGCGATTGTAGATTTGCTTGTGTTTGTAAATGTCTTATTTTTTGCCATAGGCAGAGAGAGAGAGAGAGGGAGAGAGAGAGAGCACACTTTCAGCCTGGAGAAGGAGGTGGGCCACAAAAACAGCTTTAAAGGATTACAGCACTGAAAAAAATCACAGTTTAACAAAGACAACATGAGCAATGATGTACGAGACAGATGTTCCCCTTTTAAAATCTTTGGAGAGATAGCAGAAGGAAATGCTCGCACACACAGGCACACGCGTTTACCTCTCTATCTAAATGGGGACATTTTTACAATGAAAAAATTATGTACTATGTTTTTATAGTGATTTTATAAATACGTCCCCAAAAGGAGGTTTTGCTCAGATCGGTCAGGTTTCGCTGTTAAAAATTTGTCCCCAGCATACGGTTATGCACACACACACACACACACACACACACACACATGCAGACATCTGTCTTTATGCTGCTGTTTGCTTAAGGTCAAAGAATAAACAGATTTGACGATTGCTGTTGGGCACTTTGTGTGTGTGTGTGTGTGTTCTTTCCATTAATGCCCTTTACCACCCCAACACACACACACACAATCCATCAGCACATATACATGTAAATATTCCTCAATGCTTCACCAGTGACCTCTCAATGAGTTCATTATCATTTCAGAAGCACGTCCCCCACAATCGATACCTTTCTGTTATCGTGATAAACGAGTGTTTTTCAAACGCTCCCGTCGCAGCAGAAGCACAAGATGGCGCGTACGAGACATCGACAACTGTCATGAGTAATGACTGCTGTCTGTCTGTCTGTATGTCTGTCTGTCTGTCTGTCTGTCCGACTGTCCGTCTGGAATTTCAGACCATTTAATATCAGCAGATTACTCACAAGGAGACACGTTGCAGAAGCGTTTATTCGATGTTCCGGCTTTGATTCATTCACAGGGAACGTTGGAGAAGACGGCTGCAGTAATTTTCTGTCTCATTCAGACGAAGCTTTTTTTCCGAAAGCCTTTTCATTCCTGTCTGTCAATGACAATGCCAAACTCAATCTGCTATAATTCATCATTCCTATTGACTTACAGCATCTCTCAGAGAACACGCACTGCGGGCGAATCCAACAGATAAAGATTCCACCTCAACCTATGAAATGTACCCATATGTGCAACCCACATGCTGTGGTCATTATGAATTGAAACAAATAAGCAACCAGGAGGCGATGCTGCGGTATATAGATTTAATATACGCATGCATTCATGTCATGTCCATTCGTTAGCAATTTCTTGCGTATAAATGCAAATTCACTCATGCTATGACTGTAAGATCTAACTAACACATGAAAGGTGAGATTGGTCTACTTAATCACAACGCCGTGCTATTTGTACCCTATTTGCAGTATGCAGTAGTATTTTCCTATGCTAGTAATACCTATACAGGTATTACTAGCAGGTATACAGTAATACCTAGCATTAAGTAATCATGGTAATTGTAGCATTATGATCAATTGATATTATACTGTGTTTTTATAAATAATATATCACAAACTGTTTGAAATATATTTGAAATATCAGTAATTTATTATTATTATTATGATTACACATTAAAACCTCGTCGCTTTAGACAAACTTTCAAGTGACGTCACATATAGGGGCGTGTCGTCATGTGTTGAGTCGAGTCGAGGGTTTAGTGCGTACCGCAGCAGCTCGTTTAAAAGCGACCATGTAAGTATCATATCTGAAGACAAAACAAATCACTGAACTTACAACAAGCATCGTGACTTGTAAATGCTGAGCTAGTTTTACACACTTTGAGGTTTACGCAGCGCGTAGAAGTTAAGCGTTTCTGTTGTGATATATATATGCATGAGTGATTCTTCAACGTTACAAGTGTATGTACAGAGACAATGTTTATATATCAAAGTCCGGAGTTTTCACAAGCTGATCTACTGTTAAAATTAGATTTGTAGACTAAATCTAGCGACATTGTAGATCCCTCGTGTTAGCAAACCGTCTTACCAGCCGAACTAGTTCTTCTTGAATGGAAATCTCAGAACCCTAAAAATGACTTCCGAGTTCAAAGAGTCAAGTCAGTCGTATGACATTTACATATATATATATATATATGCTATATACTCTGTACATATATAGTATATATTTCTTATATATTATGCAATAGAGTAAAGTGTTAACGTTTTCAACAGTAAGATTTACTGTAAATCTGATATACTGTTAATCCAAAACCCCCCACAAATAAACGTGTATACATGCACTGTATATGTAAACTGTACAAAGGAGTATGCATGCTCTTTGTTTAGCATGTCACAAATTTGCTTATTTGATTAGTGACCAAGAAGAATCTTAAATATTTATCGTTAATATGCAGATTCGTAAATATTTATCAATAACTTTACCTCATGACATTTCTTTATTATATGTTTCAAAAGTCTATTATTTATTATTCATTTCAAAAGACATTCTGTTCCATTTAAAATAGGAGATTTCGAGATTTTCAACTGTTTATGTTTAAGGGTTTTTTAATTATTTTTTCATCTTTCAGTAACATTGTAGTTCACTTAAATAATCAGTGTAGTGTAAAATTCTGAAAGAACAATTATTCCATGTAGCTCAGAATTCATATGAGGACATTAAAGTCACCCTGAAATCCAAATGTACTATTCATATTTTTTATGAAATATTGTAATGTTTATTATAAATGATTAATTCATGAGCCCTTGTAATCTTGAATCAGAACCATCAAAATGACATTCCTCTTCTTGATGATGTATGTCTGTCCCTGAGGGCGGGACTATATTGACTGTCCAATGACAAGGCAGTTCTATTCCTTGAACTGATCCAGCGATCCAATCAATTCCCATGGAACAAAGTCAAAGTCTTGTCCTGTGTTTTTTCTCATTTCAGAAGCTATTTCACTTCAAAATGTGTCACCGCAGGAAAGACAGTCACAACTTCTGTTTCATGGCGACTTTAAAATCGACTGTATTGTTATTCACTGCAGAGCACTGCTGCTGGATCAGGGCCCGGGATCTGTGTCTCATATCTATCTGGCTTTAATGGTTTCTTTGCTATGTTGTAGGGAAGAGGACATACTGCTGTGGATTCTGGCTGTGCTGTTGATTCTGTTCTGTAGTTTGGACGTCTGGTACTATGTACGAGCAGTGTTTGTGGTAACCAGGGCCTGGTTCCTGTCTCCTGTGTTTGATGTCACAGGCGAGCAGACCATCAGTGGGCGGGTCCTTCTCCATGACATTGACCTTTGCCACATGAACAATGCCCGGTACCTGCGCGAATGTGACTTTGCCCGTTTCTCTTTATATACTCGCAATGGGGTGTTTAAGGCTTTGAGGGCCCTGGGGGCCACCATGGTGGTGGGGGCGTCTACCATCCGCTACAGGCGGCCACTGTGTGTCGGTGAGGCATTTCACCTGCGCAGTCGAATCATCACCTGGGATGAGAAGTCCTTTTACCTGGAGCAGAGGTTTGTGTGCTGTAAGGATGGCGTGGTTTCTGCGGTCATGTTCTGCAAACAGAATGTTCTGCGCAGCACCCCGGATAAGATCCTGCAGCACTTGTGCAAGAGAAAGGTGAGACAGCTGACAATTTTAGGTTGTTAGAACGTTTTCCTGATGTTTCCGTTAAGTAACAAAAATGTAGAAACGTATTTTCAATTTTCTAGGAACGTTCAGAACATCCGTTTTTTAAAGGTTGTATTTACGTTATTGTCTGGTTATAGAAATATTAATCAAACCTAAAAAAATTCTGTAATGTTTTTAAAACATTACACTAACATTGTTATTTAATACAATTCCTAATAGTGCTTCTCTCAATTTTGCATTGTTGCAAAGCAGCTTTACAGAAAATACATTTAGCACATTTGCTCACCCTCACTTTCCTCCAACGCTGTTTTATTTCCTCAGTTAAAGGACAAAAGAGTTTCTATTATCTGTTCAAGGAAACTGAATTTTGACTTACTGTCAACTGGCAAGTTTGGAAAATGCCCCAAAACACAATAAACATATAAAAACCGTCCATACAGCCTATATGCCTTATATACTGTCCTATAGTCCTCAGGTTTTCTAACACAGACCATTATATGATGTCATTATTGATGTTTTAAGGGGGCTTTTTTGTTCCCTTGGCAGCACAAAAAAACCATTTTTTTTTATCTCATTTGTGTTTCACAGAGGAAAGAAAATAACAGAAAATAACTTCAAAATGATGTAATTTGTGTAATTTGTGTGTGAACTATTTCTTTACATTGAGACAGAGAGAATTGATGTTTCCCAGTATGCAAACATCTCACTCAGAATCTGCAGGCTAAGACTGATGAACTGATTTTGTAGGTTGAAGTGCCAGAGTTTCCTGAAGATCTGCAGCACTGGATCAATTTCATCTCCGCCAGCAGCAAAGCGCTCCGAGAGGAAAGCGGACTGGACAGAAAGAGTCAATGAGGGGCTGCACAGAACTACTGCCTGACCTGGACTCTTACACGCTTGTTTACAGCCACAAAACATTCTGATTGACACACATTGGTGTCTCAAATGTTTGGAAAATAAAAATGTGAATTCTACTGTGTTGTACTGTAAATTATTAGTCATCACTTACTAGGGATTGGAATTGTTAACCAAGCTGCCTAGAATCAACCTAATAAAACTAAATGGATGAGCAAACGTTACAATAAACGTTTTCTTTTTGTTAGTATATCTGAAATATTTTTAAGCTTGTCTTTATAATGTGTCATTGGTATAGTTATAGGCAGGTGACGTCTCGGCGGCCCACGAACGTAATCACGTGGCTTCGCGCTTAGCCAATCAGTGCGTAAGTTCAGTCTATGCGGAAGTGCGTGAAGCCGGTGTCGTTCAAAGCGTCCATCTCGTGAGTAACGTAAGAATATCATATATTACAAGATTAGGATGATTCATGTTCATAAATTCACTTCGGCTATCAATGAGAGGTATTTAAATCAAACAAACCGGTCAGCTTAGGCCGGTTTCATTGTACGACCTTGCCGATGTTCGGTAGCTGATATTTCAACTAGACGATTAAAGGTGATTTTTCATTCATTTCTTAATTAGTGACATCACGGATATTTCCACAGAAAATGTTTAATAAACACTGTTTAGTTTCGAAAAAGACTTAACGCTGTCCTGCGTCTTATTTTGTGTCAGATTAATGCATAGTCGGGTGATATTTGTCATCTTTACTGTAATATGTTTATTATAAGAGTACAGTATTAAAATACGCCATATAATTTTTCAGTGATGCACTTCTGTGATATTAAACGCTAATTTTTTGTGAATAATTCATGATGTGAATATTTAATGATTTCTGTGAAACAGAATCATGCTGCTGTGGTTCCTCTCCGGGTCTCTGGTTCTGTTCGGGAGCGTTGATGTCTGGTACTTCCTGAGAGGGTCTTGGATGGTCATCAGGTCCTGGTTTCAGGGTCCGATTCAAGATGTTCTGGCCGAGCAGGTCGTTCATGGACGGGTTCTCCTGCATGATCTGGACTACATGTGCCACATGAATAACGCCCGCTATCTGCGCGAATGCGACTTCGCCCGCTTTGCGCACTGCACCCGAAACGGGCTTTTCATGGCCGCCCGGGCGCTCAAAGCCACCATGGTGGTCGGAGCGTCAACCATCCGCTACAGACGCTCTCTGGTTCTCGGCGAGGCGTTTGAGTTGCGAACCCGCATCGTGTCGTGGGATGAGAAGTCCTTCTACCTGGAGCAGAGATTCGTGTCCAAATCCGACGGCTTTATCTCAGCTGTGATGCTGTGCAGACAGAATGTTATTCGTTGCTCTCCGGAGAAGATCCTGGATTTCCTTTGCAAGGGAAAGGTATGGATTTGTGGGCAATTTGGTTACAAAAAAGTACCATAGTAATCGCACGACCAGTTGAATTTTGGTTACACCAGGATATTCATTTCTACCATGATGCAGAAATCGAGGGGAACTGACTTCCTATATCCACCAAAACTGTCTCCAGTTACTTAAAACCTGCAAATGAATCTAATTCATCTGTGTATGGCTTAAATTGTCAAAATATTCTGGGCCTGCTGTATATCTCCATAGTGTGATACCGTCTCTGTACTGTGTTAAACCACAGTTTTATAAGGGTTCTGTGGATGTTCTTCGCTAACGTTCCTGCCATCTGTGTGTCTATTTAAGGTGGAGTGCCCTGATGTTACAGAGGATCTCCAGCACTGGATTAGATTCATCTCAGCTAGCAGTCAGGCACTGAGGGCAGAGAGTGGATTAGACGAGAAGACCAAATGATCATTTTAAAGACTCTTACCGTAGGCCTTCCTTGTGCATGTAAGTGTCCCCATGATGCTAACCCTAAATTCTGTACCTTCCCTCTAAGGGCCAGTTTAGAAAATGTAAAAGGGATTTCTGATCCACAACCTGTGGCATTTGTTCATATAGTCCAGTCATCCATTTCCTGTACCGTAGTAGTCATCGGTACGATCGTTTTAGTTAGAAGTCTAGAAACCTAATTGTTCTTAGAGAATCTTCTACACTGGCTGCAAGTAAGAAATTAGGCTGCAAGTAATGATTGCATGAGCAAATGGTGGAAGCTGAGAAACACGATTCCTTTGACTTGAATGTCTGAAGCTTTTCAACACTCCCATGACCAAATTACTGTCATACTTGAAGCTGAAGTGTGTTTTATCTGAAAAGGACGAGTAACCAAACAGGCTTGAAAATGATGAGTGTGTTCAAATGGATTTCACAAGCCGTCCTCTTGTCTGCCATTGCTTGACCAAACACATGGTCCCGCCCCAAACTCACTCATTGGTTAAACCAATAGTGTGAGGAAAAAAAACTGTTTTTTTTCTCAAAACAGTTTTCATTCCTGTGTCAAGTTCGTTGGGGTGCTAGAGCAGTGTTTAAAAACGGTTCAGTGTTTGCAGTTTTTGGTAAAAAGTAACAAGCAGATAACTATTGTTGTGTTTGCACAAGATTAAGCTGGGGTGGGTTAAAGCTACAATCCGTAACTTTTTTTGAATACAAAAAAACAGATATAATAATAATTTATAATTTGAGTTGTCGAGTCCGTACAGAGAGTTTGGACTTTTCGGTAAAATAAAAAACCTGCAAATAGCTTAACTAAAGTTGATTTTGCACAAGATTAAGCTGGAGTAGGTTAAAGCTACAATCCATAATCTTTCTTGATTAAAAACAAACCAAAGATAATAATGATTTATAATTTGAGCTGTCGGGTCAGATTTTGTCCGTGTGTAAACAGAAAGTAGATCTGGTTACTATATCACATGTGCAGGTGCTGTAGATGACGCGTTTGTATCTTGTTCCTACAGAAGTTGTTTAAGAATTTAAACTTGTCACCCACGACAAGAAGATAATTCCACAAGCAACCTGCAATTTTATATTTCAAACAGAGATGGCGATAGAGAGGCAAAAGTTACGGATTGCAACTTTTTAAAAAAATTACACACTTCAGCTTTAACTTAAAAGTTATGTTAAACATATTTGCACCGATTATTTTATTTAGTACATACGGTAAATGACGCTGATTTTCGAGCGGTGAAGTCGGACAAATAACAGTGTTGTTTTACCTGCATATCATGTATTACTGTCTACATGGATTATTTGTGCTCGTCAGATATTATATTATGAGAATTATTTATTCCAATCTGAACAGGGAACATGTATTTATTTATTGAGAATATTTTCACATCCTATTAATGTATTAATTTATTTAAAGAATTGAAGCGTCTGTTACAAAACTTTAAAAACTTGCATTGTGAAATAAAATCCTGCGTTAAAAACAAAGCCTGTATACATGTGTGTGTTATTAGAGGAGTTTTATGATCTATACGGATGGATTATGAATAAACAAAATGGTCTCAGTGTTTCTGCTGTTTTTTTACAGACGGAGATACAGGTGAAAACAGCACTGCTGCCCCCTAGTGTCGTAACACTGTCATGAGGCTTCTGTTTGAACACAGCCTAAACATATTAGGAAAATGAGTTAAAAGCATATTCTGATATTAAATGCACTTAATATTAAAAACCATTGCTACCATATCACCTCCTTCACTGTTCTCGACGATATTTGAAGGCCCCCACACTTACAATTTACACTCAATCATATATTCAAAAGCTTGGATTGACTAGAAAGGAGAGAAGAATATTTATTTTTAAAATAACCGAGCACTAAAAACTATCCAGATTTGAGTTGTTTTAGCTTTTTTAATGCTGGTTTTAGATATTTTAAAGTCGTTTTGAAGCCTTCTCAGAAGTTTGTTGAGCCCCCTAGTGGTTCAAAAACACTGTCCTTTATCATCTTTCATGCAAAAAACTATAAAAAGGGATTTCTTAAAAGAAACATTTTTACCATGTTTATGAAAGATGTTATTTGACAAATATTGCTACAGAATTATGTTGTGCTGTATTTTATGGAAAAGATTTTTTTTATTGTTTGTTTTACTTCTGATTTTGGGTGGGGGGGTGGAATGTTTTGGTGAGATTGACCTCATGATTCACTTTCAGTGCGCTGTGCTGTCAGCTTGCTCACACACCACACTGCAGATTTCTCTCGTTGCTGATTCGCTGAGCAAGGCATCTGTTGGGCCCCTCCCCCCTCTGTCAGAGCTCTGGGTCACATGACTCACTTCCTGCATAAACAAAGCTTGCCTGCTTCACTCGACACTGGGCTGGACGGTCTGAATCCTCCTAAAATGGCGCAGGCTGGGGTTTTCTTGGAGCATGATCAGTTCAACTGTTCCATATGTCTGGATGTTCTTCGAGATCCTGTGACTGTTCCGTGTGGACACAGTTACTGTAAAGGCTGCATCAAAGGTTACTGGGACCAAGATGATTATCTGGGTATTTATGGCTGTCCTCAGTGCAGGCAGAGCTTCGCACCCAGACCTGTGCTGGGCAGGAACACCATGCTGGCTGACGTTGTGGAGAAGCTGAAAAAGACAGGGCTCCATGCTGCGGCTACACCCTCCGATCCGAGCCAGGCAGAACCCGGGGATGTGGAATGTGATGTGTGCTCTGGGAAGAAAAACAAAGCCTTCAAATCATGCCTGGTCTGTCTTGTGTCTTATTGTGAAAGCCACCTACAAGCGCACTACGAGTCCCCCGCCTTTCAGAAGCACAAGCTGGTGTCTCCTTCCAGGAACATCCAGGAACAGCTGTGTCGGCACCATGACAGATTGCTGGAGGTCTTCTGTCGAACAGATCAGCGATGCATTTGTTATCTCTGTTTAACAGATGAACACAAAGGACACGACACAGTTCTGGCTGCAACAGAAGTGAATGAGAAAAAGGTAAAAGCTTTCCAAAAGCTTGTGTGTACACTGTAACGTTGTGTGTGTTTAGAACATAATCCACGGCAACATTATGATGAATCTGGGACCAGTATTCGTCCATCACAAACCTGAATTAATAAAGAAACTAGAGAATGTTTTTGAGTATGTTTGTTTTGTTATTTTCCCAGAATGCTCTGGCAGAAATGCAGAAGATTTTCCAGCAGAGAATTGAGCAGCAAGAGAAGGAGCTGGCCGGCCTGAGACAGGCTACACAGATGCTCACTGTGAGTGACGATGAGGTTTAACTTCACAATCATTGTTGATGTTTTGGTGCTGGTTAAACTGTCTTGGCTCCATCAATATCAAACTTTGATACTCTAGCAGAATTTTGTTTAGAAAAATGATGTATCGTATAAATTGTATATTATAATATATCATATTTTGGCCAGAATATATTTAAAATTATTTGCATGTTCAATGTTAATTTTTATCATGTAAATTAAGGTAAATATCAATGTACAGTGTCCTTGAGCTTGTGGAAAGGCGTTATATAAATAAAATGATTTACTCTGCTATTCCTGTAAACCTTTAAACCTATGAAGACAAAAAAACGTAATATTTATGTATCTTTTACCAAAAGTAATACTAAACCTTTTAAAATTTAGAACTGTAATGCGCTTAAAAACGGTGCTTCACAATGTCATAGAAAAACTTCTTTTGGCTGTTTTATAAGAACCCTTTAACATCCGGTAAACCTTTCTGTTTCACACAAAGTTCTTTGTAGTGGAAAAGGGTAAGAAAGAAATGGTTCTTTCAAGAACCTTTGACTGAATGGTTCTTTGGGGAACCAAAAATGGTTCTTCTGTTGAATCGCTGTGAAGAACCTTTATTTTTAAGATTGTACACAAAACAGCTATAATGGTTATAGTTTTTACATAATTTGGACTTTGCTCTCTGACCCTCCCTTTTGTAAATGACGTCTGTTATGATTGGCCAGCCTCTACATGTTCAGAGAGGAAGTTCAGATGAAGACAAGGACTAGAAGTTCTATTCTCATAGGTTTTCTATGAGGTTCTTAGATCTGAGGGACACCAAAAGGGACCAGAGCTGTGAAAAAATCTTTTGCTTTTGTGGGTTCATGAATAGACCTCTTAAATCGATTGTGGTCTTGTCTGAGACCGAACGCTGAGGCCCAGATCTAGTCCAGTCCAGATTTTGAGTTTTGATATCTCTTATATAATTTCTACAAATTTCTGCAACAGTTTAAAAAGATCAAGGAAAATTCAGTTTCTCATTTAGTTTATTTTGCTTCGTCTTAGCATTCCGCTCAAGCAGCCCTTGAGGAGAGCGAGCGCATCTTCACAGAGCTGGTCTGCTCCATCGAGCGACGGCGTACAGAGGTGACGGCGCTCATCCGAGGTCACGAGAGGGCAGCTGTGGGCCAGGCTGAGGTAGTTCTTCAACAACTGGAGCAGGAGATAACAGAGCTGAAGAAAAGACATGCTGAAATGGGGGAACTCTCCCAAACAGAGGAACATATCGCCTTCCTTCAGGTAATGGGCTCTGCTTAGTTAGCAGATCATACATAGAACAATATTGTGCCTGTACTGTAGCTTTATCCAAGGAACATGGAATTTCAAAATTTAAAGGAATAGTTTATGATGAAAATTCTTATAATTTACTCTCCCTCAGTTTGTACTGGGTCTATACAACTTTCTTTTTTCAGCCGAACACAATTACAATGATATCAAATAGTATTTTGGCTCTTCTCAGCTTTTTAATAGCAGTGAATGGTGCCTGAAATTTTAAAGCTTCAAAAAAGCACATCTATTCATCATGAAGGTAAAGCATATGACTCCAGTGGGTTTTAATAAATATCTAAAACGATATGTTTAGTGAAAGAAAACAATATTAACGATTACTCCTTTAAGTTGTTGCCTCAGCGTGCTTACAGTTCACGATCTGCTGTGCAATGTGGGAAAAGCAGTGAAACATTGAAATCAAACCATGGCATGCAGCATTTGAATTACTGTGAACTGAGCTGAGCAGCCAGATGTTCTCAGAGGACGTGGAGTTTCAGAAATAAGTTTGTGTTCTGCAGAAGTCAGTCAGGTTTGAAATGACATGATGGTGTGAAATGACGAAAGAATTTTCCCTTTTGGCCAAACAATCTCTTTAAATCTGAGCATTTCTGCCCTAAAGGAAGAAAAGGTCTTGATTTTAAGTGCAGTGTCGGAATCTTTTTGTCATCCTGGTCTGTATTGTGTCTTTATTGTGTGAACGTGTTAAACTTTGATTAAAAACATCAAAGGACTCACAGAGAGTGACAGAGATTTGATTTTTCATCTTTCTGTGTTTTAATTTGTTATATGTCGAGGTGGAGATTCTAGTTTTGTGGACTGGAACCGCTAACAGGAACTGCATATGTGGGCTCTGCAGCTATTTCTGCCTGCAGCTCACATGTCATTTTACGAATGTTACGCTGTTTCATTGTGTCTTGCAGTTGTTGGATTATTTCTTCTCGTACTGTTGCTTAGAATTGCAGGTCTCTGTGTGCTCAGCCTGTGTCTGTTGAAACGCCGAGTGTCGTCACTGATCCGAACTTCAGATCCGTGTTGACGGCACTGTCTGAATTCCAGGCTCTCCTAGAAGACGTCTGCCAGGGGGGATTTGTGAACATTTCTGAGAAAGGTAGATGATTCAGAGAGACGTGCGTATATTGCGTCGGCTTAAAGTGTGCATTGTGAAAAACACCATTTAAATAAAATTTAATTTACATATTTTTTTAATTTACAGCACGTGTGCTCTCAAAGTAATTTAATTTATTGTAAACAAGCCATTTATTTAAAGTCGTTACGGTCTTATTTTGTATTGTATTGTTGATTGAAATTGTTTTTGTATTGTTGATTATTTTGTTGCTATATTTTATTGTTGACTGTTTTGTATCGTTGATTGGATTATTAAATTAAAAAATAAAAAATCTTTCCATTTTGGTTTGCAGTGAATAATATCACTATTATTCAGCCGATAGAACCAAAGGCAGATACAGAGTCAAACGGTAAGAGTTTGTCAAATTAATGTGCATTTCCTGTAGCATCATAAATTCAGCCAACATTACAATGTGACCGAAGATACAATAACAATTTAATGATTTAGAATATAGATCATCTTTACAAGATGTTTCATTTGAATAAAATGTTGTTAATATAGGATTGATTTAATAATTACATGCAGAGATTATTTAGGTGCTAACAAGATTATTTGTTTTACAGCTGTAGCAACACCTCCCACCTTTGGCCAGGCTGGACCGAACCCTTTTAATTTTAATATCCCGACATATTCTGTCTTTCCCTTCTCTTCATTTGGTGAGTATCAGGAAAGCTTTCATTGTTGGGTTTTGTTTTCAGGAATAACGGTTGTAGCTGAAGAAATGTATGTATGTTGTGTTTATTGTATATATCCACAGTACAGTGTGTGAATTGACTTTTTAAAACGACTTTTGCTTTTTTGGGATTTTTGCTGTACATCTGTCCAGTCTAGTTCAGTAATTCCATATGAATAAATATACACGCATAGAACAATTTTCCATGACGTCATCTCTCGCTCTCTCTACAACTGTATACAGTAAACAATTGTCTTGTTTACTGTAAAATTATCATTTCTCTTTAGGACCCCGGACCTCAGGTCCTCGCCAGAGACTTCAGCCACGCAGGAGACGCCGGTAGCTTTGAGACTGACCAAAGAAACGCCTGATTAAAATTCAGTGTTAAAGAGTATTATGTTAGATGCCCGAGATGGTTTTATAAGCAGCTGGTTTTATGGGACATGTAGATTTTTTATCATATAAACTGAAAGCTGTATTATCCACAAACTTTATGACATGAATGTAAATACAGATAAACTTCAATGTAGAGTTTAAAGTCTTACATAATAGTCGTTAAAACGTTCTGTTCTCCTACAACTAAAGATGTGCTTTGACTGAAAGCTGCATTATTGTGTGATGATTCAAACTTTTCAAATGATTACATAAGCTATAATTACAGCATTTAATATTAACAGTATAATCAGTGTAAAATCTGTGTATTTTTCTTTATGGCTTATACAGCCCGTGTAATCACAAAAGTGTTTAGACTCATGTCAGAACCATGAAGAATGTTTAACAATGTTTAATCGCGAGTATTTTGAAAATTAGGGTGCTAAATATTTTTCATACCATGAATAATAAAGTTCTGTTCATCCAATTTATTGGTTCTGGAAATTTACTGTGGAACTTTAACTAAATAGTGACCTTGGTAATCCACCATGGATTATCCAGTGTGGTCCTGGTGAAAAGTTCAGATTTGTCATAAGTTGTGTTGAAAGCCACTTTTAGGAAACAATAAGTCTGTCTTGTGCAAAAAGTCACAGGAGAGAGACATATCACCATAGAGTTTATGCTGTGGTCTTGATAAGGAAATCATGCTGCGGATGTGTTTACCTTCTCACAATACCTGGCTGACCCACCACGTCTACCAGTATGTGCAGTGTAAGAACACCCATACAATCTAGAAGTTTCTATCCCACAATGCAATGCTCTCATATTGACATGACTGTTTATAAAAATTGCAGTTGGACATCTGACTCATTTCTCTTGATTTCTCAGGGTTTTGTTTGATTTTCATTGTATTTCTTCAGAGCTAATTAAAATCAGATATGAAGCATAGCTTTTTATTTACTTAAAAGAAAGACATTATTTTTGGTCGTAGTCTAGAACATGGACTTCAGGCCAACAGTCCATCATTGTAAGAAATGAGCGTCAGAACTGAAATTTTCAAGAACTTTGACAGTTTCTTCCGGCGCTTCACATCTCAGTATGATGATGAAACTCTAGCGTACGCATCACGACAGGAAATAGAAATCATACATCATCTCTGCAGAGCATGATGTTTTTTCACCTCTTCATTCATTACTCGAGCTAACATAAGCAAAAGCTGCTCGTATTAACCAACAGCACAAAATCTGTTTTTTGGTCCAAGTTCAAATATAAACATACAATCCAATACAGTTTAATTTGTGTTTCTTATAAACTAAAGAATCTTTGTAAGGACCTAAATATTTTTGTGGACATATATTAATTTGCAGATGTACTGTATACATTTCTATAGTAAACTAAACATGCATGTTTTTTTTTTAACAGATGGATTTGAGTGGATAGTAAAGTAACTAGTGGTCTGTTTGTGCAGAGCTGTAATCTCTGTAGAGAGTGGTTGCTTTAAAACAACTAGTTGTGACATTTTTTAATATAATCCACCTGTCATTTTATACACTGTAAAAGAAGTTAACTCATCTTAAACATAAGATAGCTTTCATTTTATTTGACCAGCTTCCTTGCGTTTACTTTGGGATCACAAAAGTTCACAGAATTTGCGTAAGTCAAGGTCACGTCTCTCAATGTGTACACTGTAAAGAAATAAACAGCCATCAAAAACTGCTTGAAAAACACCACCTAATTATTTCGAGTTTGCTCAAGTAACCAGCTCAAACTATCCACCACCCATTTAAAAACATTAAACAGTTAGTTGCTAAATTGTTCATTTTGAATATTTTGTAAAAAATATTTAAATTCTTAAGAGAGATTAAAACAGGTCAGGTGTTTCACTGACACTTGGCAACACACAACACAACACAACACAACCCACCCCTCGATCATAGTGACAATCAACAAACACAACTCATAATGACGGTCAACAAACATCATGTCATCTTTACATTTTATGAACCATATAACAGGTGAATGAAAAACAGAGGAATGAGTACAGGTAGGTGTATTTCAACGTTTGGCTGGCAGTGTATATACTTACATATTATTATAGAAACAGTATTATATATATATAACGCTTTCCTGTCACACATCAAGTAAGCTTACCTATGGCATACTCTACATTTCCTGTGTGTCATTGGCTGCTTCAGGCTGTTTTGCATTGAAACTTGATAAGAGTCTACCTGCAGTTTACCAACGCCCAGTTTATACACAAACAGTCTATTGTCAGCGCCCTATGCGGTGACCACCGTCCTGCTGTTCATTTGACTACCCTAAGCTGTGGGAAAGGATGGCAGGCACGAATATCTCTGTGGACAGGGAGCAGTTCAGTTGTTCCGTGTGTCTGGAAGTGCTGTGGGAACCAGTCACGATTCCCTGTGGACACAGTTACTGTATGGAGTGCATTAAGGGTTACTGGAGGAAAAGTGATTTCAAAGAGGAATACAGCTGCCCTCAGTGCCGACAGACTTTCAGCCCCAGACCTGTACTGTCCAGAAACACCATGCTGGCTGATATCGTTGAGAAACTGAGAAGAACAGGATTTCAGGAGGTTCCTCCGAGTCACACGAGGACGACGGATGTGGAGTGTGACGTCTGCGCTGGAAAGAAGCACAGAGCGGTTATGTCTTGCGTGAAATGTCAGACGTCATACTGTGAAATCCACCTGAAAGCTCACAACGAAAGGAACCGTGGGAGGAACCATCAGCTCATGGAAGTCCCAAAACAGCCACAGAAAAGAGTCTGTTCACGTCACAATAAACTGAAGGAGGTTTACTGTCGCACCGACCAGCAGAGCATTTGTGCTTCGTGCTTGAAGGACGGCCATAAAGGACACAGTGTAGTCTCAGTGATGGAAGAAAGAGCTGATAAACAGGTAAAGTAATACAGACGCATATAACCCACACAGAGATCAACACAGCAACATTAAAGACTCAAGACTTGATTCTCAAACAGAAACAGCTGGAGGACGCGTGGAGGAAATCAAAGCAGAGGTGTAAAGACAGAGAAAAGGAGCTGAAAGACATTGTAAAATACATCAAGGTAACAGCGTCATTTACTGAATGAACCCACAAATTAATATTCATTTACTCACACGCATGTCACTGACAAAACCCAGTCGATTCTCTCTTTTCCGTAACAACACGAGGACACGTTAGACAGAATGACTCTGTTTCACACAAAGTTTCTTTGTAGTGGAAATAAGTTATATATAGACTATAAATAAGGGTATTAAAAAATGGTTCCTTTATGAACCTTTGACTGAAAGGTTCCTCGGGGCACAAAAATGGTTCTACTGCAAGATATCTTTGTGTTTTACAGAGGTTTGAAAGGAAACGAGTCGAGTAAATGACAGATTTTAGGTGGAACGAATCTTTCATTCAAGTGTAGTTCTGCTTTACTAAACCATCACTCCATCTGCCTGTATCGATCCAGCGCTCCTCACAAGCAGTGGAGGAAGACAGCGAGAAGATCTTCGTGAGACTGCTGCGCTCTGTTGAGAGGAAGCACTCGGAGGTAAAGGAGATGATCAGAGGAGAGGAGAGAACAGCTCTAGGCCAGACAGAGAAGCTTCTGGAACGACTGAATCAACAGATGGTTGAACTCAGGAGAGGAGAGGCTGAGCTGGAGATGCTCTCCAACACAGAGGATCATGTTCATTTCCTGCAGGTGAAGGTTTTGGGTTTCACACAGTTTTTAAAAATATTTCAGTTTATTTGTGCTGAAGGCAGAGAGAGACTGCAGAGAGAACATTCAGGAAACAATATGAGAGTCACAGGAGAGTCACCTTCATTGTTGGTTTATGCCGCAGGGATTTAGGTCAACAAATATCAGTTGATAAGGGAGTTAAGGGGGTGTGGATTCGCTTACCTTCCGTTCACTAACATTACACCTACCTGTGTAGCACTGCACGACCCTCTGTGCTCCTCCTGAGGTGGGGACTCGACCCAGCATTGACGTTCACCCGTACTTCTCTTTGCTGATATTGAGAAAGGCTCTGACAGAACTGAGAGAAAAAGTGACTGACGTCTGTGAGAGAGAGACGGCAAAGATCTCAGAGATCGGTGAGTGTTCTCGTCCATCCCTCATCGACATTCAGCGATTCTCAGAGGCGCCACGATCCTTTCACTAAAGAGTCTGAAGCTTTTCTTAAAAATGTAGAATCGAGTCTGAATTTTAGGGTGACTTTAAAGTCTAAAAAATATTAAGAATTAAAAATGTAAGATCGCAAACCACTTTAAGAAAAACGAATGGAAAATAAAAACAGAAAAGCATTTCATCTATTTGAAAGATTGATATTTAAACTATTTAAATTACATTAGTTACATGTAAAATCATTAATTGCCTTAGACAAATGTAAAAAAAAAGGTAAAATGGACAAAAGTACCTGTTTAAAATTGTATTAACATCAGCAGGGCTGATACACAAACAGCTCAAATAACAGAAACGAAATATTTTCAGTGGCTGAAGAGCCAGGAGTTGAGGACCGGTCCGCCGAGAGTTTTCCTGTAAACACTGAATCAGGTACAGAAACTCACATCCCTTCCAGCAAGTGAGTCAAACCACATCAACACACCTGTGTTCACACACGCCACACTGATCTAATTTAACCCACTGACCTTTTCCAGCACACAGATATTCACAACAGACTGAACCCAAGAGCAGAGGAGACTTCCTACAATGCAAGTACCATTTCATAGTTCTCGTGTTAAACTATAGGAACATATTCTTCAAAAAACGGCCATAACTGGTTAAGACTGCAGTTCTCATAATAAATGGTTCTGCAATAAATCTTAAATTACTGCAGTTAGTTTTGTTCTGGGAAGCAAATTTCAATATTATATTCTATAAAGCACAATATTCGGATGTTGTATGTGGTTACCAGGGTGATACTACAGTGTTCTGATTGGTTGCTATGGGTGGTTTCTTACTTGCGCAAATCAAAATTCTTATTCTGCTCTCTACATTAAAGTTCATTTTCTTTTACAATGTAAAAAACAACAGATTTAAGGCATCATATCCACCTACCGGTTATGCACCAGTTTATAGAGTTAGAGGTTTCTTCAAATCCACAATCTTTTAGATTTGTAATATATATGAAAATAATAATATAACTAATAGTTATATACTATTAAATTACTATTATACACTAGATTATATATTACTATTATATATGACATAATAGTAAATAACTTACACTTAATTGTTTAAACAGAAAAAAATAACCGGGTTAAAATCTCTTAAACACACATTTCGTTCAATCAACAGATTGCTGTGATCTGACGTTAGACCCAAACACTGCAAACTACTTCCTCCGACTTTCTGCAGAAAACAAGGAAGTTGCCACAGGACATGAGGCTCAGCCGTACCCAGATCACCGGGAGCGCTTCGTCAGCTGGGCTCAGGTCCTGTGCGCGGAGGCTCTGACCGGACGCTGTTACTGGGAAGTGGAGTGGGGAGGCAATGGAGGGGTTTCCATTGGCATTTCCTACAAAGGGATTTCCAGAACCGGAGAGAATGCCGACCGAAAACTGGGGCGGAATTCCAAATCCTGGAGTTTAGATTTCTCAGATACCCGGTGTTTGTTCCAGCACAATAAGTCTGGTATAGAAATACACACCCCAAAGCCAGACCGAGTCGGCGTGTTTCTTGATCACAATGCTGGAATTTTGGCTTTTTACAGCGTTTCTCTAGAAGATAATTCCATGACTTTATTGCACAGAGAGCAGATCTCCTTTTACCAGCCTGTACACCCTGGATTTTGGGTTGGAGTGGGCTGTACATTAAAACTCTGTCAAACTTTCAGCTTTGAAACCTAGCAAGACAATAAATGCTATCTGTGTGTTTTAAAAAACAGCCTGTAAACTTTATTATTATTATTCCTTCACCCATTTATCATTAAATATGTTCCACTAAAGAGTGTTTGGAATGACATGAGGTTGTATAGACACAGATTTGTAATTTTTTGGGTGAAATAACTAAAACGATGTTAGTTATGAAGATGCTTGCATGTGGTCATTTTAAACAGAGGACTACAAAAACATCTCAAATAAAGACAGTTAACTATGATGGTTTGGTTCACGTGGCTGAACAGTTTATTGGTAACCATGTGATAAAGCAGAAGGAACCCAGTGTGAGATGGTTCCTGGAAACAACGGGCTCAGATCTTGTTGAAGGCAGCGATGTCAACACTCTGGACCTAACACACGATGAGAAGAACAGTTAAGAAACTCTCATCATCTCTTGTAGGTCTCAATTTCACAAGCCTGTAAACACTCCTAAATCAAACTGATGAAATATTTCGCATTCAATTTATTTTAAGGATTAAAATTGAAGGCTTAATTTTTAAACGCCACATTTAATGTCAGTTTGCATGGCTCTTTGTTTCTATGAATCTATGTTTAAATGAATTTTTCTAAAAGACTACGTGAAAACGATGCAGAAAGGATTTCATTTTATTTACGCAAAATAGTTTTCCGGAGATCTCACTAGAAACACCTCACACTTACGTAGTCCTCAAACTTTGTGATCTCCTCTTCCAGAATGTCTGTTCCTACTTTATCATCTTCAACCACACAACCAATCTGGAGCTTCTTGATGCCGTAGCCGACAGGAACCAGCTTAGAAGCTCCCCACAGGAGCCCGTCCAGCTGTATGGAGCGCACACACCCTTCCAGTGTTCCCATATCGGTCTCGTCATCCCACTAATTCATTAAGAAACATATTTAAAGTTATAACAAAAGGAGAAATAAATGAAAGATTACGCTTTAAAGATTCCGTTTGTTTAAGGGATCCTACAGGTTTGACATCCAGCAGGATGGAGGATTTGGCGATGAGGGCTGGTTTCTTGGCTTTTCTCTCCGAGTACGCCTTCACTCTCTCGGCTTTGATACGTTCTGCCTCCTCATCTTCCTCATCGCTGCCGAACAGGTCAATGTCATCGTCGTCATCAGCACCATTTTGTTCCTCAACCTTGGGCTTCTGGACCGGAACAGCCTTCAAATAAAACGGATGAACAACGGAGTCAAAACTGCAATTCATGGTGTGACATTAAAGAATGAAAGTACTAAGCCAGCCTCAACATCTTAAGATGTGTTAATGAGGAGATGTACTTTGGCGACGGGAGCGGTCTTTGGAGCCGGGCCCTGGCTCTTCTCCAGCACGGCCATTCTGGACTCCAGCTTGGACAGCATGACTCTCAGATCATCTACCACTGAAGAGAAGGAACGGCTTCATTATCTTCACATGGATCACTGATACAACAAGCTCATCACAAGCAACTGGACATTTGGGCTCCGTTTACATCTGGTATTCATTCATCTTGGGTGATATGACCAAAGTGGTCAGCAAAGACAGATGTATCTGTTATTTACCTGGCCATCATCTCTGAACATGGTCTGAGTGAACAGAAACCAGTTTACCAGTATTTAACACAGATCACACAAAAGAGAAAAAACATTGACTGATTTTCAACTTATTTCCTTCATACAGTTTCTGCTGCATGCTGTTGTCATTTTAACTCAACCCACAGTTTACACGTTGACAGAAATGCACCAACAATGGAAGGCAGCCATTGTATTTGTAGACAACCTCTCTTCCACCTGTCTCTCTCGCTCTCTCTCTCTCACACACACGAATAATCACACACAAACCTTTGTGCAAGTTCTTGTTGTCCAGCTCCAGACCCTTCAGACGAGAGAGCAGCTCACCCTGATCCTCAGATTTACTGGCATTCTGACTCTGCAATGTTTAAGACAGTGAGTGTAAAACCGCAGAAACAGCTCATAAAAACTGAGCATCAACACACACATGCAGCACTGCAACTGCAGACAAACAGAAAGTTAATCAACCTCATATCCCGAGGAAAACACTTGAAAGCCATTTTAGAATGATGTGTTTTAAACAGAAGCCCAACAGTTAAAACACAGATCCAACAGACAGTTTTATGTTTGTTGGGACGGTGTGTAGCTTTGTCTCATATATTTACACTCTCCCCATTAATTAGCTGCAGTATATTTACACAAGGATTTAAAGTCCAAATGCGTGTATGAAGTCATGCATTAAGCATGTAAGCTTAACGCGTCCAGCCAGTTATAAAAACACTGAACACACACGCAGAGACACGACTGCTGTGAAACAGTCACGCAGTAGAAGGGAAGGAAACTCTGCGAGTGTGTGCGCGTGCATGCAATCCACGAGCCCTCACACTCCATTTGCATGCTCTTCACACAGGTGTGGAGTTTACTGCCCCGCAACACTTACAGTTTTCCTCTCTCGGGGCTTTTGAGAGCGAGCGTGCCCTTTACTAGCCTGCAGTGCAGTCTTGACCTGAGAGATTCACAATTGAGCATCATAATCAGAAAACAAGCAGGACGTGAGAGAGACAGCGCTGGAATGAACTGCTACACCAGTAATGGAGTCTCTGCTAAATTCAAAAGATTGAGAAGTGCAGCTGAGAGGAATTCACTCTTCTTCACTTAACACGGCCTTCAGGTTGATTTAATTTAAAGAGACGGTACTAAAATAAACATCCTGTCATTGTCCACTCACCCTTGTTAAAGCATAACGTGTCATACAACAGCTTAAGTGGGGGAAAAAAATAAGGATTTATATTTTTATTTAATGAAAACTTCCACCCAAGGTCATAATCACTATTCATCGACAGAAAAAGCAGTTTTTCTGCTAAATCACTCACACATTCTACAGACAAAAATACTACTACAGGTTTTAAAATACATAAAGAGCAATCATGACATAAAATTGATTTTCAGTTAGATGAAACATCTCGTTACACATTTAAAATATAAAGCACACACTTATGC
>JAZGTI010003006.1:9180-33353 GCA_036877585.1 Botia kubotai
GATGGCAAAAACGCCTTGGATTACAGCAATGTGAAACAATTTCTAAAGTGTTTATACTATTATAAAGCTTGTGTGTTTACATTATAATTTGTTTTCTTTGGTTATTACTTTCTTTGTATTACACCTAATAAAATACACTGCACGCAATAAAAACCGCATCCCTGTTTCTGGCTTTTTGGTACAACCCAACACGCGCAGCAGCAGCAGCAGGTCTCATAGCGATGCGGGTGACATCACACGCTCCTCTCTCCGCCCCCAAAATAAAAGTCCAACTATTGTTATGAAAATGAATTTTTGCTCGAAATCACCCGTAAATCAAAATGAATCGATTAAAATGTGTCTGAATTAATACAGTGATAATTAAACTAGCTGAAGAAAATACATGATATGAAATGAAACAAATGATTTAAACGTTTAATTAAATGACAACACAAAACAATAAACGTTTGCTCTTCTTAATATTAACATTGAAGCGACGTATTGCAAACTATATTTGTTTCGTTTTTTTGTATGTGCATCATTTAATAATGATGAAACGACACACGGACTCAGTGATTTGTGACTGTTTGTGGGATGGGTGTTCTTACATCAAGAAAAAGCCAAATGACCATAAAAGTGTTTATTTTTGTCTTCTTTCAGAGCAATATGTGTTGATGTTTATGAAAATACAGGCATTTTAAATCATACGTTTCTAGCTTTTGGCGCCTTGACTGGTTGAAGGTTCCGTACGTAACAGACACACATCATTAAATGTAACAATTATTTATTCTTACGCATACGCCAGTAATATAAATATAAAATATGTATTTATTTTAAAATTAGTGAGACATCATTATATCTGTGTTGAGACATCCATACAAACAGTTTAATCCTACCAAAATCGAATATGCAGCTGTAACAAAATCATTACGGTGGCATTCTAAAATTAGATACAGTTGAGACTATATATATTTTTTATTTTTTAAACAAACAGTAATTAGCAGCATACGCACCACTTTATAGAAACCGCGTTAAATCAAACGTCAGGCATACTAATCATCACTTTAAAAACAAGAAACCCCATTCACTGTGGAGAAAAAACAAATGATAGAAGGTGTTGTTAAATAAGATATGACTTTTCTGTCTTTTTTTTTGTTCGGTTTGGTTGACATGCTCTTTAAATGCAAAAGTCAGAAGGAAAAGTACTGGGCAAACCACTCTTGTCTCTGGGGGTCCGGAGAGGTGACAGGTGAATCTTCTCCTTCAGGAGGGCTGGGGACGAAGGCGAGAGAGACGGGAGAGAGAGAGAGAGAGAGAGAGGCAGAAACAAAGTGAGACAGGAAGTGACACACATAAATTGTAATCTGGGCTAGACGTTACGTTTTCTGTGTATTCAAGAAATGGAAGCGCGGCTACAATTTGATGTTTCTGAATGTATTTTTAGTACAATGTTTTTTCTTTAACGTGATTATAAGTAGAATGACAGCAAGTGGTTTTTGTGCTTACAAAACAGTAACACGACATTACCATGGTATTTTTAAAGGATCTTATAAAATGATGGAAATGCTGTGGTATATATTTAATATGTATTTATGGTAATCGGTATAAACCATGATACTGAAAGTATTACAATCTGTTTACATTACTACTAAACCACTGTGCCACCACTGCAGGCCTGCTTATTTCATAAGGCAGTAATTTAACTCTTCATACAATAATACTGACATGAAAATTGCTTTTATAATAAACAATTGACCTCACCAGTCATGACCTAAAACTGATGTCAATAATATAAACATATTTGTTTTTTTTTAACAAAGTCTTTAACCATAAAACCTTTTAAGGTTTTTTTTTTATCAATTAGATTTTTGGGAAAACTTCTCAATCGCCATAATATATCTTCATCCATTTGAGGCCTGCAGCTACTCCTGCTTGTTTCTTTCATATAATCTTCCCACAAAGCTCATAAAAGAGAATTCAATTTCACTCAAGGTGAAGTATGAGACGCGGCGTGCGTCTGCGATATAACCAACCTCCGGCTCTTTCCAAGGTCCTCTGAACAGAAAGCACTTTTAGGCCTCAGGTTAACATTAACAAAAACATGCTTTATTACTCCCTGTCATCTTTACTCTGAAAACAAACCTCTGTGCTGCTGCCAGAGATGGAAACTTCAGACTCAATTCACACTTGCGTCTAAAAATACTGAACTGGACTCATTAACATTTACATATTTGGCAGAAATATTTGGCCAACATAACTGAAAGTGCATTCAAGCGACACATCTGTGTTCTTTGGGAATTGAACCCATAATTTTGGTGTTGCAGGCGCCATGGTCTATAGAGCTACACCAGAGCTACAGGACTCGTTAGCAAATGAGACGTGACTTGAAATTAGACACTTTAAACAAAATGTACAGGTGCAAGAAACACATTTTCTCTGAATATTGTGAAACTGTTTATGTAAACTGATCTATCAGGCACTATCTGTTGTCGTGTGAAAACAGACACTCATTTGCTCTTGTATACTACAAGAGAGATTTTGTGTCTTAGGAATAACCCATTACCAAACAGTAAATTTAGACTTGGACTCATGACAAAACACTAGAACTTAAACCTCGACTTAGATTTGGTTTAGAAAAGCCCTAAAGCTTGACAAATGACCCGAGACTTCACTTGCATCAGAGACAGAACATGTCTGTCTACTACTGAACAATGTTTTTGTAACCAGGGCAAATATAAGAGTTTCTCTAAGCTACAAGGTTTCTTGGTTTCTTGGTTCCACCAGCTATCTGGTGGAATTACTGAATGACTGTCTGAATAATTTCTGAGCTTCTACTACTAACTCTAAAAGTTGGATGAAGTTTGGCTGAAGTTAGCCTTTGCACATCTGTGGTCTGAAGCTTCACACTGAACTGCTACGAAGCGTCTGTGATCAGGCAAAGATCTTCCTTGTGTAAAGTAATATTTTAGTCATATTAACCCAGTTTCATAACCCTTTATTCCAACTTAAATTTAGATTTATGTAACAACCCAAAACAAGGTAATACGTCTTTAATATCCCACCCTTAGCCCTGTGTCTTTAGTCAACAGGCTACCCACAGACGTTTAACAGACACAATGTCATAAACCACCGAGCAAACCTGTCTTTGTATTTAAATCTGAGAGTCAGGCCTGATTCAAACCTGATGTATGAAAATGGAATAAAACCGACCAATCAGATTACAGCTTGCTACATTTTTTGTTTGAAAGCTCTTTTTGAATGCATTGTGCATCCGATAGTGCGTGACGCCGACAATATGAAAGAGTAAACAAGCCATTTATCACTCTGTGCTAATCTGAAGGTAGTTTATAAAGCTGAGCCTGGCAAGACAATGAAATTGTAATAAATTTTCATATGAATAACAGCAGCTCTGTTTGCATGATTGCTGATATCTCCAGTCAACCTGCATCTGTGTAGTGAAACTTCTGCAGTTATTGGTGTTCTTGGCTTGAACGCTCATCTCCGTTCTCTTATATCTCCGATGTAATCAATATGCTTTCGTCCCCGATGCCTGAGCTGCAGCAAACTCAATTTAACGCTCAATCGAGCACGCAGATCAGTGCGTTCAGCACTAATGCAGCTGCTACCTGCATCCAGACAAAGGCTGAGAAAAGTTGAACGCTTCTATAATCGCACATCTGAAATGGAGCTGCACACAGGACACTGCGCTCGTTACCGTTCAATGTAAATCATCGTCTGGCTCTGAATTTCAGATGGAAGAATGTTGTGAATCAGCAGCATTTGTTAATTGCGGATGCGCATTTGTGATCGTGAGAAGCATTACATGCATTTTAAGGGGCCGTTCACACAGGTCGCATTTTTGTATTAATTATTATTAATTATTGTATTAATTATTAGCGACGGTAAACGCCCCCTCCAACTGAGAATCTCCACCCAGTAAAATATTCTAGCACTTGGCATTAAAAATACTGTTATAAATTTCACTAAGAAATCTCTTGTTTTTCGCTTATTATTATGCTTGTTTTAAATTATTTTTGGTCCCGTTGCGGTCCCTGACCCCCTGGTTAAGCAACACCGCTCCAGACTGGCATCTTAAACAGATGCAATGCTGGTTTTTGTTTTTTAAGATGTACTACAGCACTTAAAAAACATGCTCCCCCTGCTTTCTTTTCACTCCTGTGATCTCCACCCGCGTGATCAGCCCCTAAGTCACAACTCAAATCGAAACTACATAAGAGAATGCTCATCTTGAAAATTTAAAGGTGGCTGCGGGCCTGTTGCAAGTGGAACAATAAACCTCCCTGACATGAACTGAACCATATAGGGGCTGTGAGTGTGTGTGTGTTTGTGTGTGTGAAAGCCACTAGCGCCTATGACAACAGAAGGCAACCACACACAAGTCTACCTTGCTGCATCATATGCAACTCATTTACATTCCGAGCCGCATGCATGCAAGAGCACGCAACGCTTCAGACGAGACGACACATCCGGGGTGGAGAACAGCCGCGGCAGTGATGAAGCATTAGGTGAACACAGCAAAACATGCAAACAACCACCAATTAAACATGCTAGTTAAAGCAGAGTCACAGCCAAAGGTTTATTTAGAAAGAAGGGCGATATTATTTATAATATTATCATATTGTACAGGTTATATAAAGTCAGAAACACATTTAGATTTTTTAAATTTCAATTTTAAAAATTTAAGTGAAAAATTACATTTTTATACTCTTAGTGCAGGAATTGCAGATTTAGCTGCAGTGTGAAGTTTAAACAGTAACGTGAGACTTTGAAGGACAGTCAAGGACAGTTACGTAACAGATGAGTCATATAACTTCCATCACAAACAGAAACACAAGACACAGACACCAACTCCCAGCATGCATTGTGACAGTGGGGACACATGCTCCCATTTGCATTCCAATGCCATTGCCCAAGCTCATGTATGGGACTTTCAAAGGTAATATTATGCATACATGTACATCACTGTTAAAGTGAGGTATCCCTTTCATTTGCCTGATGAAAACTTAAACAAAAAAAAAATCACTGGTTATGTTCGGAATGTGATACTAGCTTTCTGCATACTACACTTTGTGAAAAACGCAGTATGCAACATTTGTAACAGTCTTGGAAGGTCAAGCAAGCAATTTAACACATTGAACTATGGGATACAGCTCCCACTGCTCTGCTGTAAGCTGCACTTACTTGCAAATGTAGTATGCGACCTTTGTAACAGTCTTGAAAGGTCAAGCAAGTTTAGCGCATTGCATTATGGGATACAGCAGCCAGTAGTGTGCTCTGTTGTACACTGCACTTACTGGCAAATCTAGTATGTTGTTAATATCGCATGCACACAGAACATTCACAAACTGTGCACAATATACATACTGCACAACAATAGTATGGTAGTAACGCCATTCTGAACAAGTGTACTAACATGTACAGCCAGAGAGAATCAGTGAATTAACCTTAATGACGTTTTGTTTGTAGAATTTAAAGACTTCTAAGTAAAAAGCAGCATGTCCTTCAATGGTACCAATTCAAATGGGAATCCTAACACAATCCTGGTCCAGGACCCCGGCTGACGCACTCATCATTATTCGAGTTAATTACTTGTTTCGGTGAAGATCGGAGCCATAATTCCCGATTTCACGCTCCCTGTTAAGCAGGGAAGAGCGTGCTGGACGCAAACACAAACGAATCATTCAGTGTGACTTTGGCAAGTCCCCTTTAACTTTTGCGACGGTGCTTGGCACTTAAAGGGATACCACAGCCAACTCCAGTTGAAAGAAAAATGTCAAGACAGGGCTGTAAATCAAGCGTGTTTGTCCGCTGGCCTGCAGTGCGGCGAGCGAGGCGTCCGCCATGATGAGGTGCGCCTCACCTCGTCAATTTCTTGGGTTCGGTGAGAGGGGTTGGTTGGGGCAGGGGCTTGCTCGTATTAGGCTCCAGCTGGTGAATGGGGGAGTTGGGTAAGGGTTCAAGGCGGGTGGGCTGGGACTGGCTGCTCTCTGTTCCTGAGGCCTCCACATTGGCCCTAAGATTGGTCGAGCTGCTGAATCGGTTGGCTGATTTGTCGTTCTTTCGCTTTTGCTACAAAGGACGACAAGAAGAGCAAACAAAAAAAGGAGTCGGCGAGCACCTTGAAGCCCTCAGAAACCATTTTAAGTGAGCTTGGTCTCCTAATCAGGGCTCAACAATAAGGTTTAGCCTGGTGGCCCAGTGTGAGAGAGTTTTAGAGCAGTTGAAGGGATTGTCACTCGCCCCCTGTGTTGTGACTATGTCTTACATATATGTGTTTTTATGTCTTGTTTTTATTGGTTATCGTCAGTACAAATATTGGGAGGGGAGGGGGGGGCGGTGGGCCAGCAGAGAAAGTCTTTATTGCTGAGCCCTGCTTGCTTCCTATCAAACGTCCCATGACAGTGAAGGTCGCAACACTCAGCAGAGGAATCAACAGTCGCTCTCAGCCAATCAAATCAAAATGAGTCGAAAGAGATGCATCAGAGGAAGAGGCTGCTGAAAATTTAGACTGAAGAAAGAATGGCTTGGAAAGCAAAGAAGAACTGGATGTCTAAACAGGGAGAGAACACGGATACAAGAGACAGAGAAACACACACGTGATACATACATACATGAACATGTAATCACAGACGCTTGGAAGTTATAGAACACAGATTAAAACAACACTCAAATATCTGCTCAGACAGAATGACACTGTTTAGACTCGGGAACTGTTAAATGTTTAAAACAACATAACAGAGTGACTGATGACATCATCTTTATTTTAGTTGTACTGTTTCTTTAAGCTCTGCAAAGTACAGGCGGTTCTTATTTCGATGTGTGTGTGAGTACCAGCATGCTCACAGTTAATCCCAGCATGTGTGTTTGTGTTCACCCTTCGATTGCACCTCAGCAACACTGTGTCTTAACCAGGCCAGACGCGTTTCCTCAAGCGCCAAGCCTTTATGCTAATCAGAACATATTTAATGGCAGAATTTTGAACCAATGGTTTAATCGTGGGCGGAGCTACTGGAACCGTGACATAATGTCTTGCCGCCGTTGCAGCTAGTTAAATCTAAAACGCAGATTAGCGATCAAGGGATGTAATTTATCGCTTGTCGCTTCACGCGTCACGCCACGTTCAGACACAGTGTGAGGAATGACAGCGTCAAAACAGTCAAGAAAAAATGTCAGTCGCCATCTAGAAATCCAATTGAACACTGCTGTCATTTTCCAAACATGGAGGTATAAAAGCTCTGCTCCAAAAACCAGTAAACTGCCCGACCACAGCCACAAACCAAGAACTGCTGCTTGCTTTTCCTAATCAGAGGCAGATGGTATTATGGGGAGGAGTCTGTCTTATTCCTGTAGCATTGTAATTGGTCAAAAATGTGGATATGCCCCTGAGTTCAGGATGAGTCATCAATATTTTGGTGCACAAGAAAGTAACAATACTTCAATACACTTCTAAAACTTCATTGTTAACTTTCGTGAGGGTACAAGAATGTTGAATATTGCCTCAAAAGACACATAACTAATGGTTCACACACGGGGATCGCCTCCTCCATAAAGGATACGCAGGATCCTGGCATTGGAGGCATGTTTATGACGGCTAAAACTGCTGTCTACTTAGGCAGCTCACTAGGTTTTGGAACACAGCCGAACACCAGAACCAACCAACAACCAGCTTCCAAGATACAAAGGTGGGAAGAACAAATCTTACCTTGACAAGCGGGTTAATGACACCAACATTGGGGTTTGTGTTGAATATTTTGTTGAAGTTGGTCTCTCTGTTGACCAGCTCCAGCTGGTAAAACTTCTTATCGTCCTGTAAGAACAAGTAAACGCCTGTTAGTTTACTTTAGTGGTCATAAGTGGTCTCTATTATTAGCTAGTGTTTATTACATACCCCTGACACAACTTTTTACACACCAGTTTGTACACACCAAACAATATGGTTTGACATTATATCAAAATAAAATATCAATATAACAATATAAAATATGACTTTTTATAAATATGATTATATGATTATTTTCATCATAAATATGATTATTTTTTTGCTATAAATAATAGATAGAAATATCTCCTACTGAAGACCAACACAGCTTGTATATGTTGTGATTTTGATGCTGGAATCTCCACCAAGCTTCTTAATTAGCTTAACCAGCTTGTGCTATAATAGCATTGCTTGCTAACTAGAATGTTTGCTGGTAAACAGCACAGCTATTCAGGTCCACCAGTTAGACCAGCATAAACCCAGTCTGGAAATTTAAAACGAATACAGCCGGGATTTTCAGTAGCGCTGCCTGTCCGGAAATAGAACGATTCTTTAAGTCCTGTGAGACTTTAAGCTCTGCTAAACTCAGCAGGATGTAGCTCAACGGAGCACCCGTGGGACAGCCAGCCTTATAACAAGATTCACAGATGAGAAGTGCAACAATACGCCTGTGACATCATGACAGAGCATCTGATGTCCTCTTACCACCAGCTTCTTGACTAGAGCTTCTCTCTCGGCCACCATGTCCTTCAGTTCAGCTATCGTCTGCAGGTCCTCAGGTCGACTCTCTCGGTTACGGAATTTGTCCTCCGTTCCCTCCAACCTGAGAAGCACAGTCATTTTCTTAAGATGACACCCTATTGATAAATAACTATAAGCTTACAGTTGTGACTCAGAGTGGAGAAGGAGACCATTTTGAACACTGATCCGTCATGTATTTGCTCAATAACTGATTTTTCTTAACTTTTAACCAGAAAAATTGACGGATTACAGCTTTTAACCATTCCTCTGCATCGCCCACAGCAGGAGTTCTCAACTTTGTCAACAAACTCTCTGTACAATCAGGTTGGTCTGTCCAGGCGTGTGAAGTTCAGTAATCCTGACGCTTTACCTCAGGAACACTGAACACAGGAATAATTGAAAGCCATTGATCAGAGCAGTTCAATGTAATGACATCCGCATCTATATTTCACAGGCTGCGGTTCTCACGGGATTAGTGTGGAAATTATAACCCCATCATCCCTCAGAAAACCCATCAGTTCAATCGCTCTCTCATCTACAAGAGTTCTCTGCCAGCAGATCTCACTGATGATCAATATCGCCATTGTTTCTGCATCCCTGAGGAACATTCCCAAATGTGTGATGAATCTTTAATAATTATGGGATGCATAGTCGCAAGGCTGACGACTATTCCTAAGAATCTTGTCCTCACAGATTTTTATTCTTGCTTCTTTCACCTTCCCAAGAGGATGACGAACGTTCTGAAGGCAATTTTTAATTTTACCTCAATTCCTCAGCGCGATTCTGCACAAATATTGTCGTCACAAATCAAGAAAAATAATGTGAGAATGTGTCGAACTGCGATGGACGTTCAACAACTACATACGCCATGAACTTTCATAATACTATGCGTATGTACATAAAGACGATAAAACTGGATGAATTATAAAATAAGATCAAGGATGAAGGACTGGTGTTAATGTTTTGGTTCAGACCCCGACCGGTCCTCCATCTATCTAACAGTCCAACAATAAAATCATTAAAAAATGCATCATATGCTTTTAAACAAAGGTCAGAAGAGCTGTTCACTCCATAGCCCTTTTAACAAGAATCAATACCCGTATCATCGAAGTCAATTTAACCATGTAAAGTCACAACAGAAAAGTGGTCAAGGTGGATGCTGTCTACAGAGTGCACTTGAGCGGTAACGGTCGAGCCGACTGTGAGGTAAATCAAACACATGGAATATTCATGAGGCTCACATAGGTTGAAATTTTAAACTGGTTGCAGGACGCGTTTCGTGGAAACTCGGCCGCCATGATAATGAATAGCACGGAGCGAAGAAATGTCATATCAATGGATTTGTGTTGTGTTTAATTAGCTGGCGGTGTAACGACGCTCCTCAGGGACACCTGGAGATGACCCGGTTAGGAAACACTGAGGGATACGAGTTCTGACTGCTTCTCGTGAGACCCGGTTCTGCTCAGCCAAAACATGGCCCATTCTCCTGCTAAAAATACATGAATTTTCAAAACATGCTTTTAAAGGCAAGTTTTTCTAAAAACCCATTTACTCGTACCCAAAAACTGATCTTTAAAAGAAAGTTTTAACACAAAGTGTATGGAGTTGGGCTCCAAAAATAACCCAGAAAGTAGAGCAAACAACTTTCATTCATAAAAGTTAATTCAGGCCCTCACACGAGGCTGTCGTGAGGCTCACTTTCATTAGATAATGTTGTATGAATAATCTACATTTTAATATTTCTTTTTGTGTGAAGAAAACATCATCCAGGTTTGAAACAACACGTGGGAGAAGAAATGTTCCTAAATCGTTCATCGATTTACTAAATTATCATCTAAAAATATCGGCTCTAAATGAAGCAAACATCTTTTTGCCTGAAGAAAATGAAAATTGAACAAGACTCCATCTTGCTCTTGTATTTTTTGGGATGTGGGCCGTCCCACGTCATTAACTTCCAGATTTTAATTAGCATCGTGTATTGAAAATCACTTTGAGGGGAGCTTGTGAACACTGTGGATTGTGGGAATCGTGGGCACTATTTTTACCACAAACGGTTCGATAGCTGGATTTCTTGGCTCTCTCATTCAAGTAAACCTAATTTAGGTCAAACCTAACAGACTCTTGGACAACACTGCCAGCTGTCTATAACTGAAGTGTAACTGGTTCTGCTCGACTTACTGAGTCGGCTTCGAACCAGCAACCGAGCTGACATGGGAGACTAAGCTTCCCATTTTTTATATTTTTAACAGAAATTTACCCAAAACTAGTGAACTCACAGAATCTGCAGGGCGGAGATCTTGTCTTTCAGAAGCTCCTGGGCCTTGTTGAAGTCGGAGAGCATGTTCTGTGTCTCTCTGTGGTGTAGAGCGTTCAGCTCAGCCATCTCCCTCTCATGTTTCTTACACAGGTCCTGCTCATGAGCCCTGTAAACAAACAACACACACGACACGCTCTCTATCTTCCTTGACTTATGATGGTTACAATCAGATGTACTGAAAACGCGGGTGGTTACAGTTCTGCTTTATGAAAGCATGACGCGTGTCTTTTGATTCCTCCGTCACATTAAAATTTTATCCTGCGTGGTGTTTTATCTTGGATACAGTTGCTTCTGTCTGTGCTAATAACATTCATAAAACACTGTGTTGCTTTTTTTCGAAACACAACACTTCCTTCTTCGTACGTATTGATGTTCGTTTAGTTCACACGCTTTTCCCCACGTTGCGATGACTGTTGATTTCTCTGACTGTGTACAAAACACGTCCTCCGTCTTAAAGTCGCATGTTCTGATGCATGCACATGAAGTGCAGTAAAGCGGGAACTCTTTTCCCCTGAGGGATGGAGATGCAATTTATTCGTCATTTTATCTCACAACCAGGAATTGTCCAGGTTATATAACAAAGTAAAATTGGCTCTGTGCTCAGTACCGCGTTTATCCTGCAAGTGACAGGACCTTGAAACAGCCTTTAAGAGCTCAGCATTGGTTATTAATAAAATAATAAAATATTAACACCCATCCCCTGATTAACAATACATAGAGATGACCAATTCAGCTTGTTTGGCTCCTTCACAATGTTGTTAATGGATTTTAAACCACTACAATACAAAACAATACAACGCTTGTCAAAAAGAGGAAGCTATCATTCAGAGAGATGCAAGTGAAATCACACACAATTTCTGGCGGGACGTTTTTTCCGAGCCGGAACCTGCTGCGTTTTTTTCCCCTTTTATTCTTTATTTTTCATCTCGCCATGCTTCCTCACCAATCTGGATCAAAATAATTGAATTTCAATCCCTTTTATCATTCCCAACGACTCCTGTCACATAAAACCAAAGGGGAATATTATATTAGGGGTTGTTTAAGGATTGTGAACTTTCTTCACTGAGTTAAAACCACCTCGGAAATCTTTAGACAAGAGGTGGAAATTTCTAGAATGCACAGTTGAATTTCTTTTTAGGGTAAGGAGAAAAAATGAATCAAAAACACGACAAATGTGAAACGTAATCCGTACTAGCATCACCAAGCATGAGTTTAACAAAATAAACTTGTGGTAGACACAAAAGCAACATGGCATCTCTTGACGGCCCGACAGGAACAAGTAAATCGGAATAATGAAAAAGCAATTCCTAAACTTCTCACCTGATCTGCTGGTTGGCCTCACTTCGGATCTTCAGAACCTCTTTGCCCTTGAGTTCCAGCTCCTTGGTCAAAGTGCTGATGTTCTCGTTCAGGGTGTGGATCTCATGGTCCAGATCGGCGATGTGCTTCTTCCTGCGACTGACCTCTTCCTGCAGATCTGAGATGCGACTCAACAGTTCCCGTTCCTGCAACACGCAAAACCTGCACTTAGCTGCCAGGGTGAACTCAGGCCAGGACACACAGTTTTATCTGAAGCGATGGCTCTTCCTAAAACAGCACAGACGCTAGTTTCTCTGTGCACTTTGACAGTATAGTGAAATCTAATATTAATGATACAGCTTTCCTATATGAGAGAACATTTACAGACCATTACCCAACATTCTGAGAACATTCCTTGTTAGCTGGGAAGCGCTAATGGGCTTTCACACAGGCTCCAGAACTTTTGTAAACCTCTGGTTATTGTGAGAAAAACGTCAGTGTTCAGATACTTATTTTAAATAAGGGTAATTGGAACAATGTCCTGTGGCGACATGCTTGCACAAAACTTCTGTGTAGAGATGAGCTGCCGAAAGTTCTTTCGCAGAAATTCATTTCCGAGAAGATTTATGACTTTGAGCAAAAATGTTACACAAAAATACCACTCAGATGTCTCGCATGTGTCGTTCCACAGTGAAAAATGAAGGAATAAAAACAATTCATACTGTTTTTAAAATGCTTGTTTTAAACGGGCCATATCCCAGCTATTTATTTTTCGGACACTTCTATTAAAAGTTTTCAATCAAATAACATTTTCCAGCCTCTCGTTCACGCTTAGCAGTTAATCAGAATTAAATTGTTTTTCCTACTGTACCTTTAAAAGTATGTAAAGGATCTCTGTTGTGATTGGCTAATCTATTTGCATTTGAAATAAGTAACATCATTCAAGTTGCTGTTATACTGAATAGCTGTTGATGTTTTCCCTGATAAGACACCGTTTTAAAAGGGCTTGTTTTCGACTGTGTCAACACGCGACTATATACTTAACAAACTGCATCTAACTTCACTGGTTCTGCACTGTAAAGCTTATATACAGTCATATAATGTCAGACTCCAGCATAGCCCGGCTTATATTAATTAGACGACGCTCGTCTCAGGGCAATTTTCCACTTCACCGACACTTTGACTTTTAAAAGCCTCTCACAGGAAGAAGCTGGGCTGGAGAATACAACACAGCCAGTTTCTGGTTTTCCGCAGTTAATGGTTCTTACTTAATCAAATTATAATCTGCTCATCCAACGCTGAATGTCTGTAAATATCATTTCACACCAAAATTAACTTAATAATGATAACAGTGTGCGAGGCAAAGCAAACCTGTGACCCTGGGGAGCTTCTGATAGGGTGACATTACATGAAAAAGACATCAGACAAACAGCTGATTAATAGATGACAACAGCGTTCCTATGTTTTCATTTAAATCCTGTTTTGGTGTCTTAAAGTGTTTCCTAATTTGACATATGTGAGAAAAATACTAGTTACAACCTAATCAATTTGGAAAAATTACATAAATACACAAAAACAGACTTACTGGCATTGAAAAACGGGTTACAACATGCCTACACGTTTACTCTACACGCATCAGATTGCACTTCCTGTCTCTGTTGTGCAGTAAGCCGATGATTGACAGGTCCTCTGAACTGTAACACTGAGACCTCATGCAGACTCAGGTGTGAGAAAGCATCATGCTGATGAAAACAGAAGCCCTTACTCCCTGACTGCTGTGTGTGTGTGTGCTGGATCGGTGCCGTCAGGGGGCCCGGCGCTGACATTTGTATTTTCACTTATCTCACGGCTGGGCCTCTAGTAGATCGGTGGACCAGCACCTGGAGCACAGAGATCCAGTCCTTCTCCACACTGCTTCAGGCAGATGCTGATTTAACCCGCTCTGACAGTCCATCGCACACACGCTCTACTGTACTAGCTTGTTCTGCTATGCAGTCACATTGGGCTGCGTTTAAAATAGCACGTTTTATCCCTGTATACATTACAAAATGTATGACGGCCATTTTAAATAAGGCACCTGAAGTCAATTCAAAAACAGTACAATAGCAAATGAGGTCATTTTTAACTGTTAGTACGGTTTCAAATGCACATCTATTAATTCATACACTGTTTTTCCCTTTTAGAGAACATTGGCCAACGTTCTGAGAATGTTCCCTGTTAGCTGGCGAAGCCCTGGTCATCTAAACCTTCTCTATATACAGACAGCAGTTACATCCACACAGGCACTTTCAGCAAATGTCACGTCAGCTGCCCACCTGTCATCACCGAACTCCTTAGTCTGAGGAACACAAAGAGCTCATCTGACATCCGTGGGTGGCCCCTGGACCGCAGAGACGGGGCTTCAGAGAGCCCGCGCTCTTTTACCGCTCAGAAGGAGTCGCGTGGAAATCTTTCAACTCTTATTCTTGTCGAAAGGGTATAATTTGCAAGAGCTAAAGTTAACATGTCTGACCTTTTCCATCAAAGACCGAGGCACCTATAAACGTCTCCCGCCAGGAGCTCGCACAGCAATATAAGCATCATTAATTCTAGCCTGGACCAGGAGGCATGCGAGGGAGGCTGATTAGCAGGTGTCTGGGAAGATATGTGGAGAGCGGCGCTCTCCTGAGAACGCTACCCAAGAGCTCCAAAAGACAGCGTGAATTTCACCGTTCTGCTGATCAAAAGCTTCAAGGCAGAGAGGGAGCAGAACACGAGTGTCCGTCAGGTTCCTCTGATCAGTGTATTGGGTTCTGGTTTCCCTAAAGCCTTAGAACATAGACGGTTCTAGAAACCAAAAATTAAAGCTCCAGCTAACAATTTTAGGTTGTAAAAACATTTCCTTAACGTTTCCATTCAGTAACAAAAATATTAAGAATGTTATTTGATTGTTCTAGGAACGTTCAAAACGTATTACTGATATTGCTTATAAGATTTTTTAAATTTGTGATGTGATGTTTTTAAAATGTACATTAGTGACTTAAGAATTACATGTAACTAACGATACTGCAGGAATGTTTTTAATAACGTAACAGAACTTTTAGAGAACGTTGGCCAACATTGTAAGAACGTTCTACTTTGGCTGGATTGTCAGTCTGTGAAACTACTTATTCTATAAATTGTTAATAGGCACGGGCCAAAACTGATCCCAGACCAGCAGCTGAGCATCTACTATGAGATACTGAGGTGTGAGGCAGCTAAAATATGCTGCTTGCTATCAAGGTAAAACTCGATTCTTTGCATTGTGGCTTTGGCTGGCTAATTTTACACAGCTCATTAAACTAGCGAAGGAAAGTGAAGTCTCACAGGGAAACAATTAACGATAAGACAAGAATAAAGTGAGTGTTTGGGGGAGAGAAAAAGTGCGGTTTGTGTTATGCTGGGAGAGCAACGGGATTCTTTACAAAGTTCCGAAAGGTCTTCGTTACCGACTTCAAACATGTTTTCAGCACTGTGTTTTCACTGAACATCTTTGATATGTGTAATTAAATGTAACAGCATTCAAGAAATATGTATCTGTAAAGTAAAAGTGTGACTTAGGGCTGGTGGAACCAGATAAAGTCTTGGCTAAGTTTGAAACGATACTAGCTTACTGTGTACTGCATACTCAGTCACCCTTTGTTTTCATGATACAGAAAATTAGTGTAAAGCAAGTAAACAAGCTAATGAATTCATATCAAATCGTATGTTGTTTAGCTCATTTAGATTACCACATCAAATAGACTTTTTTACTCACAAAGCATCTTTTAACTGTATATTACAGCAACAAACTACAAAACACAAAATGCTGTTTCTACCGGCTCTTTTATGACGAATCTTCCCCCGCTGTCATGAGCAACAGGATCGGCAGGAGTCTTGAGGGAAGGTGAAGTCGCCTATAAACATTTTCTTACAGCCTTATGATGTCAGAGTTTTTTTAAGAGTACGTGAGGGCACTGCAGACACCAAACAAAGCAAAGTCAACTGTTTCCTCCAGAAAACTGCACCGTGGGGGTTCGTATAGAGCGTGGGCTCGTATGCAAGTCAAAACTCATCTTATTCTAGCAAGACACAAATACTCACAGTTTGACACACTTTGAATCGTGCATCTGTTTTTTTTCTGCACACGCTCATTTGGTAATATGCGTTATATGGGTAATGACACACTGTGGCTAAAATGCTTAGTAAACGCTTAGCAAATGCTTAACAAAAACACATTTTATCCCAGAATCAGCAGTTCAGGGTTTGCTCAAATCCTGAGAGAGCTGAACCTAAGGATACTGCTGTCTCGGAGTTCGCAACCACTTAGCAAAGATCGCAGTGTATTTACCCTCCGACATCTGCTAATGTCTGTGTGACAGATTTGTGGCGAAGAGAGACTGTAAACTCTCCTCCACACAGGATAGCCCCAAAACCAGGAGAGGTAATTAGGATGACTGAGATGGTTTTAATAAAGTGAAGCCTTGGAGTGGTGGTGGCACACATGGTGAGGTGGTACCCCCAGGGGCATGGGTTCGAGTTTGGCCTCTCTCACTGTCTTCTCAAATTGGTATTTCACAAGAAACTCTGTTGAAGTGAGGCTAACGCATTTGATGCGATGAAAGTAAAACGGCTCTTTGGCGGAGTGCTGCATTACTGCGATTGCTCTACTCTGCGTGGGCATGCATGTGATGGCGGGTTGAGGGAATTACCTGACCTGGAAACAAACACGAATCGTCTGAGTGCATGAGCACAACTGCGAAACACGTCGGCGCATATGCATGCGACATCTCAATTCTTTCTCATGGCACGAAAACTGCATTTAAAACACCTATAAACGAAGTCTTGCTTGAGAGAACCGTAAAGAATCTGTTTATCATAAGACACAAACTAACCTACAGACCTCCGGCTAAAGAAGTCAGAAGCAAATGCGTTGAAATCTATGTAATTACGGGCTGTTACTCAGATGCAAAAGCGTTACGCAACTTGTCTCACAAAGACATATGCGCACTCCCCCTCCCCAAGTCCTGTCTTTAAGAGCCCTGATCAAGCCCTCAGCTACTCTGGCAACTGTCCCGGCTGCTCTTCTTTTGTTTGACTGTATTTTAATACACGTGTCACATAACAAGAGGATTTACGTAGATCTTTTTCGTTCACACAAGCCAACTGATGACAGACTGCGATTGATTTCCTGGAACGGGAACAAGTCGCTCAACTTTCCTTCAGTTATTGTCTCAACGGGGTCGCAGGAGACAGATGGAGAATTATGGGATGTACTGTCAGGGCAATAGTTACAACAGTGTACTTACAGTTACTAGTTTAGCTGTAAGCAGTTACTGCAAAAATGGTGCCATTATCCCTGTGAAATGTTTTAAAGACGACATGTATGATATTAGCATCTCATTTTTAGCATTCCAAACGCTCTTTAATATCAAAGCTGCAATCTGTAACTTTAGCCTCTCTACCGCCATTGCTAATCGCACGTTACTTTACGTACTTTTCTTTATGTATGTTAACGCCAAGCTGGCGTTTCCTAGGAAATTGACAGCTCAAGTAATGATTTCAACCCAAAAAAGTTACGGATTGCAGGTCTAACTCCTAAATACATTTTAAAGATTCTATGTCGTTCTGTGCAAACTGTGGTGCAAGCTGATCTGAGTGAGTACAATTTGTGTTGTTGAATCACACATGCCCTGGAGTTGCCCTATTTTTTGAAGTTGTTTACCACTAAAAAGGTTTCGATACGAATTTGACCAATACAACTTTTAACTTGGTGTTAAGTATGGTCAAAGTCCTTTTAAGAAAGTCTCCTCACTCTGCGGCCATCTTTGAAATGCATCCAGGCACCAATTTCAGACATACAGGACCATGTCCTATCTACTTCAATGAGGGAAGACATATCTAAAAAAGTACTGGCTAAGGTAACGATAAAACAATATATTTCTGACAAACTACTAAACCTGACATCAACTGTACCATAACTTCTGTTTCTTAAGCTCAAATTGTGCTATAACAACAAGTTTTTCCACATCATCCTGCGCATACGTAAAGGCTACCAATTGTGAGGCTATCTCACGACACTCAGTATAAAGCCCCTCCCCCAAGGAATGCAAATAGTGATTGATGATTGGCTCTTTCTAACTAGCAGGCGGGGCTTCCTAGAGCAGCCATATTGAGCACTACAGTTCTCCCCATTCATAGTAACAGAACTGCAGCATCTTGATAACTTTTTATTCTTTTGTATGGTGCAGTTTGTGCGTAACCCTGCGGTGCAGGAAGTGCGCCATACCTGATCTCTGCTCTGCTCCAAAGCATTCTCCAGTTCTTGTTTGGCAGCTGCTGCTTCCTGTTGATGGGTCTGACGCATGTGTTCGATAGCTGACGCGTGGAGATGGTTCAGCTCTGAACGCAGGGATGCTGAAAGGAACGCGAGAGAAGCAGGCGATGAGAAAGAACTATTCCAGGGAGATGAACTGCCGTCTGGAGTCGAATTAAAAATCATTCATCTCCAACTCCCCTCAAAGCACAAAAAGTCTCGGGTGGAAATAGAAATGTCACTCTCTCTCCACCTGCAATTTCCTGTCAGTGCGCCGTCATTACAGTTTTTTCATTTAGACTGTATTTCGGTGAGATTTTAAGCTATAATTAGATCAGCGGTTATCAAACGCCTTACCTGAGGGCGTCGATTTACACGGATCATCAAACAACGACTCAAAACGGGACAAAATTATTTTACAAAACTAAAAAGACGTCTTTTAATTTTAAACGAGCGTGCACAGACCCAACAATATGACACATAATTAACCTAAAATTGTCATTTTAACAGTGTAAAGGCAATAATTCACCACACAAAGCACACTGTGTTTATGGTCTGGGTCAGGCCTGTGACTGAATGTGTGTTTTTTGTATGTTTGTGTGTGTATTTGATCTTGTACCCAGCATGGCTTTGCCCTCGTCCTCGAGTTCGAACCGCAGAGTCTGCAGCTCTTGCTCTGACTGCTGTTTCAACGTCTCGATGTTCTGCCTGTGAGCTTCACGCAGAGACTGAAGCTCCATGTGATGCTGCTGACGTAGACGTTCCTCCAGCTCCTGAAAACACACACACACACATCACCTCATATGCATATTGTAAACTTTATAAAAGTTTAATAAAAGAACAGGATTACATTTACGCATTTGGCAGACGCTTTTATCCAAAGTGACTTACATTGCATTATACTATACATTGATTCTGAGTATGTGCAATCCCTGGGATCGAACCCATGACCTTGGCATTGTTAACGCCATGCTCTAACCACTGAGCTACAGGAAAACACTAAACCCAAGAACACTTAAAAGACACTTCACTTTGGTGTGTTATCCAAAGCGACTCACATCGCATTCAAGCTGTACATTGGATCAGTATGTGTTTTCCCTGAGACTCGAACCCACAAACGTATGCACTGTTAACGCAACACTTTACCTGTTGAGCTACATTTTGACCTAAACAACACTGCGTTGGTTTGTTTGTTGCAGGAAGATTCTACAGATGAACGTTGCTCTCAAAAACCATCTAAACAAAGACAGCTACATGTTTTATATCTGTAATGGTAACTCTGTCTTTTGGTAGTTCTGTATCTGCCAATCACTGGAATTACTACTCTCTTCAAACATCTCTGCAAGCTCTCTAAGGATCTTGGAAGGCTGCCGTTTTGTACCAAGCCAGAGGAACGCAATAACAGCACCTCAAATTAGATTAAGGGAATGGAGCTGCATGAATGCGTGGTGATACAATGACCTAATGAGGGCTAATGCAGGGCACCTGCCTCCACTAAACACCTCTTTACAGTCAGTGATAGTGGAGTGAAGGTGGAGATGAGAGAGGAAGAAAAATCAGACCCAACGCTTCAGAAAACACTGGCGACAAAGTCGATTGGCAGGAATTGTTGTTTTAAAGTGGTATCTGAAGAAATGCAGATTATATTTATTTTTAATTTCAGACAGGAATATATATATATATAAAATAGTTCTTTGTTATTAAAATGAGGTTACTCACTAGTTGTGTGCGATTATGAGCAAATGTTCACGTCGGGTGACTGTACTGTCTGTTTCTGCACAAAGATAACTACGTAAAACTGAAAAGGTCAGGTCATGTCCATCACTCAGACAGCTATCAGAGAGCACAGAGCAGCTTAAGGCTTCTTAATGGAGCATGCTGTCTCAGTCTGTCTGTTTGTCTCTCTCTCTCTCTCTCTCTCTCTCTCTCTCACACACACACACACACACACACGCAAGTTGAGTTTTATGGGGACACTATAGACAGAATGGTTTTTATACTGTACAGTATAACCCACTCTAACCCTCACTGAAAAACAATTGCTGTTATTTTAGATCATTCTGTATGATTTATAAAGTTGTTTCCTTATGGGAAACAAGATTCACTGGTATTACTATACTTGTGAGGACATTTGGACAGCTTTCCTGTAGCTCAGTGGTTAGAGCATGCCGTTAACAATGCCAAGGTCATGGGTTTGATCCCAGGGATTACACATACTCAGAATCAATGTATAGTATAATGCAGTGTAAGTCGCTTTGGATAAAAGCGTCTGCCAAATGCATAAATGTAAATTTGCTCCCCATAATGTACTGAATACCAGTACACACACAGAAGGATGAATGATCAGAACACACACACACACATCTGTTTCATCTCATCACTGGGTCATTTTCACCTCTTCAAGTGCTACTAGACTCCTAACACATTCCCAGTGTGTAAATGAATCTGAAGTGGTGGAAATGACACTTTATTTACAGAAATTTCACGCCTCTTTCTGATGCTATATAGTCAGTTTAGAAAGTTTTATTTGAGAGTTATTTTGAGGATTCGACACTTATTCTATTTCCATACAATACAAACGAGAGAATCCCCCAAAAGCACCTACATACACTGCAAAAAAAATCATTACCGTAACCCGTACGTTCATCTCGTGTCCCAGTAAACATTCCACACATCTTTAAAACAAGACACATTTACTCACAAACTCAAGTGAAGATAATGACTTGTGTACGCATAGAGGACCTTGAAATGAAGCATAAAACTCTAAATGCTAGATATAAACACTTAAAGGCATTATAGATATTAGATGCGTGCCGTGCACTTAAAAGAGCCTTAGATAGTATCAAAGGAAATACAGCGGAGACTACGGAGAAACTGTGCAATCAATACTTGAGCTAAAGGTGGATTTAATGCGGTTTAATACCTCTGAAATTCCTCACCTCAACCCTGTGGCAAGGTGAGGTGTGATATGAAGAGATCCCTTGTGCTTTCTGAAAGTAGATTTCTTTAGCTTTGATGAGCACATAATGTCATTTGCTGTCTCATAAAAGGTCTGGAAACTGACTATCTGTTTTCATTCCGCTGAAAGAAAAGCCTTCGCGCGATATTTCTTGCGATGGTTTACGTCAACCCGCTGCAAAAAAACCCAAAGCAAGTCGAGAAGTGAATGAGAATTTACTTAGGAGAACGCACCGGGTTGCCAGGTACCCTCATCTCAAATCCCCCTTTTATCTATTTTTATTCTACTGAATGAAAGTCTTGGTATGATATTTCTTGCGATGTGGTAAATCAACCTGCGTGCAATTATGCTTTAAATAAAAAACAATAAATAAAAAATAATTAAAATTTAAGTATAGGAAAGGGCACCACTGAAAGGATCCCTCCTCCTAATTTCCCCTTCTGCCACACTGACTCATCGACTCCTTATGTTCTCAGCCAGTGGGCTGGCGAGGTGCAGGAAGGGTCCAGCATTTCACCTGCTGTGATTGCTGTGGGAATTTTTGCCCGGCCCTTTCCGGCTAACTATAAGGAACATGTTTGTTTGTAAGTCTGATATCAGCATAAAACTGCCTGAGGTAGCTGAGGTGGTTCTTTTGGCCTGTCGGAGCAAAACGCGAGGAGGAATCACACACTCACTGCAGTCTCCGAGGACGAAACAGCATGTGGTAGGACTGACTGCGCCTCTGCAGTGCTGCCAGCGCATTAGAAGAAGCTGAGGAGTGTTCCTCTCTTTGGACTTCAAAAGAGACCTGCCGAATATTGAGAGGGGAGGACGAAACCCACCTCAAACAGTCAGCGGTGACGCTGTGAGCTCCTCTGAACCTCACGCGGTGAATGAGGGCGATCTCATCATATGCTGGTCACACCGCACTGAATCTCTGTCGCTAATCAATCCAAGAGTCAATAAATCAGCAGCTTTTGGAAAGGGTCTCCACACGTTCACCCTGGACGTGGTGCTGTGGAGCAAAATGCTAATAAATTGGATTTCATAACCCTTCTGTTGGATCTTTCGCTACATGAATGACATGAGCGTCGAGGGCTTTATCTTTACTGCATGGCCACTGGGTAACGCTCACATCCAGATTCCACAGCAAGTATAATTAGTCTCGAATCTATTACCTCGGCCTGCGGAGCTGGAAAACTCATCAGCATGTCAATTACAGCTGATATTCAATAACTTATATGCACCCATAAAATATTTCTTCTGTTACCACAGTAATTATTAATACATCTGCAACCATTGGCAACGGTTAATGATTTTACTTTTAACCAATGAAAGACGAGAAGAATGGAAATAGACGATTTTGCCTGTAGTCTGACCTCAGATCAGAGAGAAAAACAATGATATTTACAGAATTGAATTGCCTGTCTCTGTGGCACATGGGGTCAATTTAAACAGTTACCCTCAACATTTACACGGCCTAATGGCATCACAGGTAGACAAACTAATTCCCTTCATCCGGCACCTATTGACAGCTGGTGGGCAAGCCTTGTTTTACCAGGTGTGGCTCTGCCTGGGACAGTGGCGCATGTAAGTAATAGAGGTCAGCTGCTCTTATTACACGTAATATGTTCAGAGACCAGCTGCGACATGGTTCAATGAAAGCCATTAGGCAGCAGTTCGCTGAAATAAACAGGACAGTGACTCACTGGTGCTTTTCGGACCAATTTCAACCACACAAATTCAGCAAATAAACGCCCAGACACAGCTGTCCATCTGACCACTGGCATCACCCATTTACTGTGATGGCACATGTCCTCTAAACTAACTATTCTACATCTAATAGGGACGGATGTACAGAGAAAGCATCAATCGAGTGCTTATCTTACTGGCGGTCTCTTTGTTGACTGTGTAAAAAAAAACAGTAAAAAAATCCTAGTAAACTAATCACTTAATTAATATTCATAATCAGCATGTTTGAACTCCTCCCCTGTCCCGCCCTCGCCAGTGCGCACCTCAGTAATAAAGCCTTAATGCTCATAATTTTGACAGACGTTGCGTTTGATGAATCAATCACAACCTGTCAGCAGTTATTCAAACGAGGAGTCTCAGCGCACAGTATTGTTCTTCAGACCAGCAGCGTGGAGGAACTTCGGCCCAGCTCAGAGTCATCATTTCCAGAGTGAGAGATTCTCTCCCCTGGTGCGGTCACAGGCAGGTACTGGATAAAACAGACATTACAGCCTGTGACAGCACACGCTCAGCCATTGCTAAAACGCAGGCAGGAGAGCTGAGAGTGAGCAGGTTATTCTGCGATACCAGAAAATGGAGGAACACAGAGCTGTGTTGTGGTCAGGGGGAAGATCTGTGACAGACCTGACACACCACATCAAATCTATTGGTGGACAAACAGGCTACAAAGGATTTTACATAACCATCGCTTGGATTCCTCTGTCAATGCAAGTCAATGCATGCAATATATATATATATATATATATATATATATATATTGTGACGAGGCACACCGGGGCTATCAGCGTCGCCCTGGCAACGGACGCGCCGCACCTGCCCGAGCTCATCACGGGCGGACCGGGCACAGCTGCGGCGCGTCACCGCACGGCGTCAAAACGCCGCCGCCTTCCGTCCAGAGGGGGAGAGAGTGTCTGATGAGGAGAAGGAAGGTGAGGAAGGTGAGAAAGCTGGGACTAAGAGCGAGGTCCGGAGGTGATGTTGCAGAACGTAACTGTTTATTTTTATGTCTTGCAGAGAGCGAGTGACCGTAAGCCGCACTGGGGAGCACGCA
>JAZGTI010003007.1:0-33352 GCA_036877585.1 Botia kubotai
AATAAATGTATACATTTTATGTATTTGCAAACCTCAATGCCTTTGTGCATATCACTGCTTTATAAATACAGTGTCTTGCAAAATATTCATACCCCTTGAACTTTTCCACATTTTGTCACTTTGTCACCTCAACCACAAACTTAAATGTTTTTTGAGATTTTATGTAATAGACCAACACAAAGTAGCACATAATTGTGAAGTGGAATGAAAATAATACATTGTTTTCAAAATTTTATAAAAATCTGAAAAGTGTGGTGTGCATTAGTATTCAGCACACCGCTTCAATACTTTGTAGAGCCACCTTTTTCTGCAATTACAGCTGCAAGTTCTTTGGGGTATGTCTTCAGGGCAATGAGTGATGAGTTACTTTTCTGCCTCACATAACGCTTTACATTTAGGGCAAAAAGTTCAACTTTGTGCATTACACAACTTATAGTTGTCCTGTGGACAGATTCTCCCACCTGAGCTGTGGATTTCTGCAACTCCTCCAAAGCGACCATGGGCCTTTTGGCTGCTTCTGACCTGTGCTCTACTTACTCGGTCTGTCAGTTTAGGTGGACGGCCATGTTTTGGTAGGTTTGCAGTTGTGGCATACTTTTTGGCAGACAGTTTCATTTTTGGATGATGAATTGAACAGTTCTCCTTGAGATGTTCAAAGCTTGGGATTTTTTTTAACCTAACCCTGCTTTAAACTTCTCCACAACTTTATCCCTGACCTGTCTGGCGAGTTCCTTAGTCCTCATGATGCTGTTTGTTCACTAGTGTTCTCTAACAAACCACTGAGGCCTTCACAGCACAGGTGTATTTATACTGAGACTAAATTACACCCAGATGGACTGTGTGTATTAACTAATCTATTAACTAATTAGGTGACTTCTAAAGGCAACTGATTGCACTGGATTTTATTTAGGGTTATCAGAGGACAGGGGGCTGAATACAAATGCACACCACATTTTTTAGATTTTATTTGCTTAAAGTTTTGAAAACCGTATATCTTTTACATTCCTCTTCACAATTATGTACTACTTTGTGTTGGTATATTACATAAAATCTCATTTAAAATACATTTAAATTTGTGGTTGTAAGGTGACAAAATGTGAAAAAGTTAAAGGGGTATGAATACTTTTGCAAAGCACTGTATCCCAGAGGGTACGTTTGCCTTGTTTAAACTTGTAAATAGCAACAGTGGGATTCTATTTATAAATTTGCTGTTAGGTATTTCTCAAGAGATAACAACAAACAATCTCATTAAAAGGACTACTTGTTAAATCTGCATTTTACTCCCAGTAATAATTGTTTTTTTTAAAGTATATCAATGTCCAGCTCAATTAAACTAAACCTGATCTACATACTGATAGTACTAATTATTTAGATACTGTCTGATCCTTGAGAGTAAACACCCAATTAGAGTGAACTTTTATTGCCATGAAGAAGGCATGTGCAGCTTGATTACAAAATGTATGAGATATCAGACTGCATTCAATGACAGCATATTGGGCAAAAAAATTAATGGCTTTTAAGGGATACATTTCACTGTATCCCTACTCAGATACCACACCAGTGTCCCAAACCAAGAAAGTCATCATTTTTTGGCTCTGTAATTGTGCACCCAATGAGAATTTCTGGAAATTTAAAGAGGACATACATGAGGAGTGAAGCTCTGGTCATTCAAGCACATGATGAGCCGTCTACACTGGGGTCATTGGGTGTCTGTCTTAATCACCACCAGGTACAGTAACTGACTTACATTAACTATTGGGCAACATGTCTCTCCTTTCTTTGTTAAGAATAGTTCAGGTTTCTTAAAAAATGACTACTCTAATGGAGCTAAATTTTCCATGGTAATACCTGATGTGCTACCTTTTACCTTAATATAACAATAAAATAATCTTTAATACTCATAATATTGTCTAGACCATTTCAGGTTTTTGTGTGAAATAATAATTAAACCAGTTTTTTTGAGTAACATTTCATAGCACTCTATTCAAACTATTTCATAGTTTGAATATTTTTTATTATGGCACAGCTATCACTTGGCCCTAATTATTCTCATATGTGAGAACTATTTGTATAATACATGATAATATCATAAATCGTGTCTGTCCAGTCAGAGCCCTCTTTTAGTCTGATGGTTGAGACACTTGTTACCATAGCAACAGCAACATTTGGTATGTTCTGTATACTGACACCATTTTGAACATTCCAAGATCTAACAGTGATGATGGTTACAGCACATGCTATGGTAACTCACTAATCCAAAGCATGCGTATCGTATAAACTGATTTGTTAAATGAAAGTTACATCACTGTTTGCCTGACTGTTCTGCCTGTGACTCTTGTTTCTTGTGGAGCAGATTGAGAATGGATGCTTGTGGAGAAAGACTCAACCATGGAGCTGACAGCTGGACAGATCATAGTCAATCCGACAATTATAATCTTTCTGTCGCTCAACAAAAAATAGGTCTTCAGGTTGTTGGGTGACAGTTGTTTTTTGTGTCTTTCCTTGCCTTGGAACAGCAGGCTAGGTTTAGAGTAGGCAGCTGTGTCTCAGTAAGACAGTGCACAAGTGTAGCTTTTAATTCTAAATGAACATGCTGTTCTAACATCAGAGCAATGGTAATTTAGTGTCCATTGTATGGACATAGTGTCCATGGCATGTTAAAAAGTAACCTTTCTCTTAAAGTAATTCATTATCTTTTATGGCCCCACAGCTTTCCTATTTACTTAGATGGGCTTTGCTATTCAATTTACTCAGAGATCATACTGTAACACCCAAAAACGAGATTTTTTTCATCATTTACTCACCCTCATGTCATTCTGAATCTATGACTCGTTTTTTCCTTCTGTGAAACAAAAATAAATGTGTGTCCATATGACGGACGTTTATTCTGCTTTTAATTGGTTACCAACATACTTCCAAATATTTGCTATTGTGTTCCTCAGAAGCAAAAAAGTAATTCCAGGTTTGAAATGACATGTGGATAATTACATTTTGGGGTGAACCTGCAATACATTTTTGCTGTACTGCATATATTTATGATATTTACAGTATTTTCTCACCACGTCTACAGTGGAATGTTATAGACAATTATTCTAACAATTGTAAAAGGAATTGTAGAAAATTATTATAACAAAGATCTGTTATTTGAATCTGTAATTTTTAATTTTATCATATTAGGGTCACATATTGTCCTTGCTACTAAGGTCGTGCAAGCTGTTTTGTCTGTCTTATAGCCAACAGAACAAAACACATCTCCTCAACCACTCATGTGCAAAGAAGAATTAGTTGTTCTCACATGTAGAGCTGGCCTTCACATGGCTCTGATACAGTTACAGCAGTGCCAGGCCTTTCCAATCAGCTCCACATACCTGCAGATCGGACCTCCACCCTTCCTTCACTCACTGGTCTGAAGGCTTAGAAACCTAAGCCACGGAGTTCAGATGCATGAAACAGTCAAGACCTTTATCCTGTGCTGCCTGCTGTCCTGTACATAAACTCATAACATTATGAAAGTCAGATGCTAGACTACTCTAGACAGTCTAGATAAATGACACTACAGAATATCCTGTAATAGGCTTGAATAACTTTCAAATTACAAAAAAAACGATTAAGACATGCACAATAACAGCTCCCAAATGTCTGTAAAAATTGTGAATGTTCATGCATTCAATACCTTTACTACATTATAGTGTAGAATTTAGTAGACTGTAAACTGCCAAATAAGCGGCATCCAGAACAAAGGCTACAGTAAGATTTTTAAGATTAGACTTTGCACCTAAGGTGATCTGGATAAAAACAGACTAAACCTCATTGAAAACAATGTTTCTGATACTACATGACCAAAGAGCGAACAATATGTTTGGTAAACCAAAGTGGGTTTGATTTCCGCATTTTTGTAATTTAGATTTATAATTATAATTGTGAATAATTAATTATATGTTTAATTATAAATAATTAAATATAATTGTGATATGACTGCAAAAACTCTTCTGGTTATTTATTATTTCGGATACACTGAGACAATTGTACGAAAAGTTTGCAAACCACTTTTCTCAATAAAGAAAAAATCATCATATTTTGTTAGACTCCACTTTATTATTCTTTTAGTAAACATCTTAAGCTATACAAAGCAATATAAAAATCAGGGCTCAGAAATACAATGTTGCTTAGATGTTAAATTATCATGATCTGATTGGTGTTTAAATTAGACCCTACTCAACTACCTGTTAAATAAAATATAAGACCAATACAGCAGAATGAAATGGAAAGACATATGCAATCATAAGTTGTTTGGTGACTTTGCTAACCAAACTTAAAATAACTGATTACATACGCCTCATGAACATAAATCCTGAACAAAATGATTATTGCACAAGAGAAGGGCTGCAATGATATTTATATTGCCACTGTCGTTGCCTTGGATCCCTTATCAGCATCTGTAGGCAGGGCATCTCCGTGGGGCGTGGTGAGCAGAACATCAGGCGTGCGCTAGTAGAGTCTCTACTTTCAGCACAAACCTTCATAAATGTCACCTCACAACCACAGAAGAGCTTCACCTCAAAACTAAAAGACCACAAACAATAGAATTATTAAACTGAATTACATTTTCAAAACACATCATTTTAAACAACTAAAATCTTTGCTGATTTGGTGGCACCATGGTTTCACATACGTGGAGGGGTTCTAGGCTCCAGGCAGTGGAACAGAGACAAGGTTATGAGCGATGGTGTGAAAGCGTGTCCATATGTACGTTCATTTTCATTTCATTTTCCAGAATTTGGACTAGTTGTTGCATGGAAGGCAGGTGTCCTGACTCCAACTTGGACCAAACTGGAACATCTAAGCAAAGAATCCAAATCCCAGTGTTACAATAATAACAGCTTAAATGTGGCTTATTAAACTTAATAACAATACTTAAAGAGCTTAAGTGTCAACCTGTTATCCAGACTACAAGCTTATGTGCACCAGTTTAACTTTACAGAAATTAACATGTTAGATCATTGAAACCAAGAATCTTTTTAAAATATAAATACACATTTTAATTTCAAACTATGATTAAAGTTTTAGATACAAATCGGTGTACAGACTCTTACCATTCAGCGTGATTTCAAAAGCCCCTGTAGACATACACTGATTTTCAATCATATTGCTAAAGAAGAACACCATCATGCAGGCATAAATCTAATAAAAGATAAAAGGTCATTAAAGTTTCTCTTTTCAAAAGCATTGCTACAGCTAACAGCATGTTCTGTTTATCAGAGTAAAGAGACAAGCGTAGCTAGTTTGCAAACGATTTGTTTTAAACACAAGTCTGCAAATTAAACATGTGCGTGCAAAGAATTTCACAATAAAATTGATATGTTATTTTAAGATTACTTCAATGGCTTACATCACGACTACACTGGTGAACATTATCAGGTAAACATTAACATGAGAACTTGTTCTTTGGTCTTCACTGTATTACATTCAGCCCTCTAACCTCACAAGTCACTTGAGGCAAAGTTAATGTCCTAATGAGGTCTACTGAGAAAACGTTTATGTTAGACCCTTTGGGTTTTGTGTAAGGTCTTATTTTAGATCTTCCATTCAACGTCACCAACCACACAGAATTGCTATTTAAATGGCCAAATCCAAAAAGGCAAGGATTGATCTGAACCAGTAATTCACATTTATTCATTTGGTAGACGCTTTTAACCAGTGACTTACAGTGCACTCCGGGTACAACATATTTTATCAAATTGTGTTGTTGGTATTTAAACACAAGACTGCCACTGTTAGAACCTTGCTCTACCAGTTGGTCTACAGTACCCCTATAGTACCAAACTATCTCAAAAGAAAAGGTCTTGCCTTGTTCTCCTGACTCCAAACCCAGAGGCCTGGAGCTTGCATTCCAAACAGAGCAAATGGATCCTTGCCCACAATGATCACTCCTATCAACAATAGCTTGAACATAGACAGAAAGGAAGCAATGTGCCTGGTGAAATAAAGAAAAGGAGACCACATAAATGCATTATATCAGGGCTGGAGAGATTGGAGTAAGTATAGCAGGTATGAAAATGTGTGACTAATCACCATAAAAAATTTCCCCTGCTATAATTTATGAGCAATGGTTTGTAACCCATTACCTGTAGACAGGCATGGGAAGGTAGTTCTCTCCTTCTATGCGGATGTCTGGGTACCGCTGGTATAAAGCCTGCGTGTACTCCTCAAACACCCGCTTATATCCTCAGGAGACGCTGCAGGATAACAAACAAGACAAAAGACACTCCTCTGAGCCTTTGGTTTACTACAACAGAGCGACAGGAAATAAAATGCTTTCTGCAGCAACTACACAAGCAATTGTGCCATTTCATACTGTAATAAATGCCCTTCTAATTGCTTCTAATGTGTATGGCAGCCCTCTTCAAATTAAACTAATTAATCAATAAAACTGAATTATTAAGAGTACAAAAGCTCAAATGACTAAAGGTGGACACAGTCAGACATACACACTAATGGGCTAATCCTCAAATGAGAGCTCTCCACTTAACGGAGGATTACAGGCCGATTATAACAGTGCTAAGGTTATTTTTAAAGCTCGATAGCCATCTGAGACCGTTAAACGCATGCTTGCATAGTATCAGGCCTCGGCAAGCACCTTTCCAGTTTCCTGTTTACAAAACACTTTGAATTTCTGTGCAAGCTAAATGTCAAACAGCGTTTCGCAGTGATTAATGCGCTCAATGTCATTATACACTGATCGGCCTGTTCCGGTAGCATGCCGACAGAAAGCAACCGAACTCTCACTCACCAAATCTGGAATTTGAGAAGCGGACCTGCGGCAAACTGCATCTTCATTTTCTTTACGCCGCTGTTATTCGCAGAGGCGCTGTAAAGGAAACAGGCCCATAACATTAAAACTGAGAAAGGCAGCCAACGCATCTTCACCCTCGATACACACTCTGTACTGACATCAGGAAGTGGCCTAATACATTTCATACGGGTATTGCTGGAAGACGTTTTGTGATTGGTTGTAGGCTGCATGACGTTAACACACGTGAGGATTGCCAAAACTGATTTTTCGTTTTAATTTTCCAGTTCAGTTAAAATGTATTTATATAGCGATTTTGTATAATGCTGCCTTCATTCAAGGCAGCTTTACATATAATGAAAAGAGAAACACAGAAATCAATGGAATTATGAAATATAACACAAAGAACACAGAATATGTTGTATTGCTGCAGTGGTTTATGAGAATGTAATGTATCCAGACAGCCTACTAAAACAGATAACGCGAGATTTAGTCAATTAACATGATATATGACAGGTATCATATTAAGCAAGTTATGCTGTCCCAGCTTACATGGAGATGGTCCTTAAAGACAATTTATATGAAACAGGAATATAATTTGCAAGAATATCATAAAATATTTGAACACTGCATAATGAACAAAAAATGAAAAAATGTGAAATAATAAAGTCTTTAGGGTTGTAGTTAGAGCATCAGCCAACAAGGTGACAGTGGCAAAGAACCAAAACTCCAATGATGTATAGATGGGGAAAAAAACCTTTGAGAGACGGCACATTTAAGTTGCAATCTGTTGCAAACTTTTCTGGTTAAAAACAGAGAGCTTATAATAATAGTTTAGAACTTTATATTGATGTAAAACTGTCAGGTCTGATTTTGTGACAGATGCCACAAAAAAGTATGTCTGCCTATTAAGCATTGAATAAACTTCCAAATTAAGCGTCTCTGCATGACCTAGGTTATGGTTAATCATCTTAAGTTAGCATGAGGATAAGTGTCTAGATGAACCAGAACTGGGACAAGTGTCAGGTCGAACTGGAGCTGGGTCTGTCTTTTTTAGTGGTCATCCCATCCTGTTTCCCCACCACCTGGTCTAGATAAGGTCCGGATCCTGCCGGAACGTGTACCCGGTTCCAGTTTACTTAATGCAGTTAAGTAACAATCCTTCAAAGAGATTTGAGTCATACAACCATGGAACTATGTGCTGGTTAAAGACATGGGTCTTTAATCTAGATTTAAGTTGACCGAGTATATCTTCCTCCCGGACAACACTGGGTAGACTGTTCCAGTGTTTGGGCATCAAGTATGCAAAAGACCATGTGTGCTTGATTTTAAAATTCTAGATATTATCAACTGACCATAATTCTGAGATTTCAGTAACCATGAAGGACTGTAATGAGACAGGAGCTTGCTCAGGTACTGAGGAGCTAAATAATGTAGAGCCTTGTAGGTAATTAGTAGAATTTTAAAATTTATACAATGCTTAACAGGCAGCCATACTTTTTTGTGTTTTTGTAAGAACTCTGGCAGCTGTATTAACCTGCAGGGCAGCCACACATTAAGACATTACAATGAGAGCATGTCATAGTTTTGATATATTTTTAAGATGAAAAATATATTAAGATGAACAAATATTGGAAATGTGGCTTTCAAACAACAAAATGATATCAAAAGAACACTCATATTATAGGTTATGACACATGGAAGATTTTGGTCCAATAATTTGGTCCAATAAAATATTTGTTTTGTCTGAATTTAGGAGTAGAAAGTTGCTAGTCATGCGAGTTTTAATATTAACTATGTATTCTGTGAGTTTGGTGAATTTATGCATTTTGTCCAGCCTCAAAGAAATATACAGCTAAGTATTGTCAGTGTAGCAGTAAAAACTAACTATATGTATTTTAATAATTGCTCCCAAAGGTAGCATATACAGAGTGAAAGGCAGAGGGCCAAGCACTTTTCACTCACAACAACAAATTTGGAATTGGTCAGATTCCAAATTATGTTTTAATATGTAATATGTTTTAACCATACCATTGCAGTTTTATTTATGCCAACATCATTTTGGCAAGCCTCAAGCCAGCTGTGTAAAAGGCTGTGCTAAGGTTGAGTAATGCTAGAAATCAGCCATACTCAGCTGACAGGAGCAAATCATTTGTCACTTTGATGAGAGCAGTCTCTGTACTCCTCATAGATACCATTTATTCCTGTGAGGACACCAACTTTTCAAGTATTTTTGAAATAAAGCAGATTTGATTTGGTTTATAATTTACTAGTTCCCTGGGATCACGTTGTGTCCTTTATAAGAGGTGGAATAATAACAAACTTGTACATTTTTGGGACATATCTCAACAGTAATGATGAGTTAATAACACTATGTAGAGGATCTATAATTTCAGGAAGCATCTCCTTCAACAACCTGGTAGGTACAGGATCTAGCATAGATCTAGAGAGTACAGTTCATACTTACCTATAGTAGCGAATGACTCGAGTTGCTCCCTGGGCAAACTGATGCGCTGTCTAATGTGATTGTAGCAGGAAATTACATGTTTATGATTTTTTTTCTCTGACAGTATCTATTTTGTTCTTAAAGAAATGCACATTTTTTGCCACAAAGATAAAGCACACCTAGGTTATTATCTGTGATCACATCATTAACAAAAAGTGCTTTTATATAAAGTGATCTGATATTTAGCAATATTTATTGTTTGTATGTATTATGTATGTTTTTAAATTTATTTAACATTGGTTAAATTGCCACTAAATTGTTTACAGTTTTTTTGTATTTTTTGTTTCCACTCCAGGGGACAGAAACAGTCTCTATATGATATTTACGTGATTTTTTTAGATATTTACGTGATTCTGTTACAAATTGTGTCTTCTGTGACGTGTGACGGCTAGCGGGCGGTTGGTAAAGCAAGGGCTCATGGGAAGTGTAGTCTGACTGGGAACTAATGATACTGATAGCTCTCTCTAGTGGTGCGGAGGAGGCGGAGCGAAGGCCTCATCTGTAACAGACTGCTTTCTTTTTCCATTTTTAAGATCAATATGTATTTACTGTTTTTATTCTTGTTTTTTTCTATTAACAAATCCAATAATTGTGACGTGATGTGGTCGTAAGCAGGTTATATTATTTTATATTTATTTTATATAAATATAATGAAATAAAAAATAATAATGAAAACAATTCATTTAAATTTAATTTAAATTAAGTGTCTGGTAAAGTATTTACGTTTGATAATATATTTAAATAGTAATACAAATAATCAAATCTCTTATTTTTGTAAATGTCATGTTTTAATCGACAGGGCTTTTTTAAAAAGCTGGGTGGAGCGAGTTCATTTGCGATTTTCCGGTGAGGGCGGGGCTTACATTTTGAGTACGTAGACAAAAATCGACGTAGTATCTTCTCTTCGTCACCAACTATAGTTTGTATCGGTCATTTTTGTAACAGTGAATCGCCAGCTTACTATTACAGCCCACCAGCATCTGCAACCATGGTCGCCAAACAGAGGATCCGAATGGCCAACGAGAAACACAGCAAAAACATCACACAGAGAGGCAACGTCAAATCATCGGTATGACAGCGTTTAATATTTCTGTATATCACTGTCGTCCTGCGCAAGATACACTTTACGATTTTTCAAAGTTGCGGATTTCAAAAGAAAGCGTTTTGTGTCATGTAGGGATGCTTTATTTTTTTCGCTGTAAATGTGTTTTTTTTGTATACCGACATTTTGTGATGCAATAAAGGAAACGAATCGTTACATCCCACTGTACTGCTAACGCAGATAATGCACGATTGCAACTAATTATTTATCATTCATTTCATGCAGAAAAACGTCGCTGATGATAAGGTGTCTGTAGGACCATGGCTTCTGGCTCTCTTTATCTTTGTTGTCTGCGGTTCAGGTGAGTGCCATGAAAACATTTCAGAAAGGGCTGTTGTGTTGGATAACAATAAAAAACAACAAAATAACGCTGTTGAAGCTTTTAAAAATATTTTACATGAGCTGGTGTCGCACGTTTTTTTTTAAGTCAAAGATAGGTAGACAAATCTGACCTCCTTTTTTGGCATTCTGAGAAACCTTGCATTGAAGGCCGAGATCATGCTGTACACTGTTTACTTAGACAAGGCTTGACTGATAGCATGGCCTTGTATGCTTATTTTCACGAGGATACAACACGTGGGTCTGCAGGTGTTGTTACTATCCAAACAGCTTTGATGAATGTTGCCAAGTGCTTAAGTGCTCAATCAAAGATAAGTAATGGATCTCATTGCCAGCAGTTTCAGATCACCAAGTTCAACACATATCTTAAAGACATAGCACAAATATGTGGTCTTTCTGATGACGTCATACACAGCTCCATCTACTTTATTCCCAAATGGTCACTAAAATGCTTGACTTTCCTGAAGTTATGATGTGGCACATGCTGTGGACAGGGTTTTTGGAACAATGCCAGATCTGACTGATGGATTTCTGCCCACTGACTTTCTGCCCAATGCTGTTTACATTGAGTAAATAGCTTTTACAAAAAAAAATGTTTGTAAGTGGAATAGCAAAAAAACTTGAGTATCTTGAATACCTAGTACCTTGAGTACCTAAAAACTGGAGCTGACATTTAGGCACGATGTTGTTATTATAAGTCTTGACTGCTAAGTTTAGGTCTTTAATATTCTGCCTCCTCAGTTTTTCCAAGGTTGGAATGTTGGCCATCTTCAATGTCTTTTGAAGTTGACTGTTATTTTTCCTCTCCACAGCAATATTCCAGATCATTCAGAGCATTCGAATGGGCATGTAACAAGGACCAGTGATGTCTCAACTATCCACTCCTTGCCTGTTTCATCGAGTGCACCTAACTTTGTCAAGGAGCCTCTTTCAACGGCTTTTTCTTAATATTACTGAATTATCTTCTATGAGATGAAACATTTGTCATTCCTCTCTGGTGCCTTTTTAATGAAGAAAAATCAAGAAGCCATAAAACTGCATTCCAATCAATTGTAATGTTATATTCTGTCAATTTACCTTGATGATCTGTAAAAATTTTGATATGTTGCAAGGAGTGATGTGATTTGTAATGTCTGAAATGAGGTATCATGCATTCCAAAATAATTGTGCTAAAATGTATTTAATGGGTTTTTGTTTGCTTTTTGGTCCACCCTAAGTATTAACTCAATGTAGCTTGCACAAGGTGAAAAAAGTAAAGTTTAAAAACAAAAAAGTAAAGCTAATGAGTCTATTTCACTCACAAATGTAAAACCATGTATTTTGTTTGCTGATCAAATTGTGGCTTTCATGTTTTTTTTAAATTTTCTAATTTAATAGCTGCCTCTGTGTAATTTCCTGTTCTTTTCAGAATATTGAATTTAAATATAGCAACAAAAAAATAAACGGTTCTCTGGCAAATATGTTCTTGTCGTTGTGGTTTTGTTAACCACAATACAGGAAGACCTAGCAATTCAGCTCTTATAACTGTATGATGCTTTATATGTCATTATAGCTCAAAGAGGAACAGAGAATAGGGCTAACATAAAACGTTTTAAATAAGGTTGCATTAGTGTCTTGGTCTGGATGGTAATCTGACATTTATTTGCATGGTTGGTTGCATTTTCACTGAAAAAAGACTAAGAAAAGAAAAGATTTTAAGGCAAAAAGTTTACTTTCATGGTTAAACATAAAAGACATAAATGTTTATAGCTTGTACAAAATAATTAGCCAGAATTGTTTCATGATAAAAAACAGAAGGGGTCAATAAGGTTGCAATCCAGTAAAAATGTTGCAAGGCCCTTTACGAGCTATGTTTAGACTGTTAGACAAGGAGAACTGAGGAACAATGTACTACAATTTGCTGTGTAAACTCAGAGATTGAGGTAACTTGGTCATGACTGTCCAAAGTGTAAGAACACTTTAGTTCTTTAAAATATTACTTTTAGAATTTTAGTAGGGGATATTTCATTGCATCATTTTTTAAATTGTATATTGAAATGTACAGAAAGGCCACCTTTGTATTGTCTAAAATGTTTGTCAAGGAGAAGGTCAAACTGACAATCAGATCTTACATTCATAATAACTTGCATAAACACAATACAGTTCATGTTAATGGAGTTTATTAATAACATAACTTGTAATTCATAATTGTAATTCATACCAATTTCTGTGCTAAAAGCTCTTGTGCCTCTTCTGAAGGAAAGCATCTGGACTTAATGCTAGAACATTAATGTGTGCACAAATGAGCTGCTAGTAGAGGCCATATGTATGTCATGATGCTAAAATAATCATTTTTTTCTTTTTGTATTCGTTTTGTATCACTTGTCTAGGTTTAAATTCTGTAGGAACATTAAAAAGCTTATCAGACTGGCCAAACACTGCAGCCTGTATATGATTTTTTGTCTACAAGTGTCTAATGTTGTAATTAAGGTTCGGATAAAGTTAATATGAAGGTACTTTTGAATTTGTAATACTGTTATGTTATGTAATATTGTTATGTAATATGCGGATGTTTATGGTTGATTAGATTATGATAATTATGAAAATATATATATATAATTTAAATGAAGTATAAATTACAGTGAGTAAACCGAAGCCATGACAGGTTTTATGCGCTACTTGCACACATAAGCTGTCTCCGGAAGGTGGCGATATAGCGCCACTCTGTTTCCTTTTGCTTTCGTTGGCATCGAAGAAAAGCGGAACTGCTTCTGTTGGCTGAGATGTTGCTGTGGATACGTGAGGTTTACGACTTTCAACCGTCAGGCAAGACAAAAATTGCTTATTATAATTTTTTAGAAATTATCTTCTTAGGTCAGTTGCACTTTAATTTAGTATCTAAGAGTTGTAAGTCAAATGTGAGTGAACCAAAAAGCTATTGTTTGATTACATGGATGTTTTAATCTGGGTTAGCAGGTTAGTTTAACGCCCACATAGCTTGACTCGAGCAAACATGAAACAATTTGGCTCGTTTTGACTAGAAGGGCAGATGCTGAGTATTTTGCATGGGGACCAGTTAGTGACAGTTTGTCACTCTGTAGATTAGTTAAGAGTCAGCTGTCCTCTTGCATTTGGTAAATGTTTAACACACCTTTTTATTGTCATTTCAGTTTTCTATATTTACTCCTGTGTGTTTTATGTGTCTTTAAAGGCTTGATAAGATATCATAACATATCATAGGCATGATATTCATCACTGACTTGCACCTAAAGCCCCTCCTCCTGACCAGTCAACACTCACTATGCTTCAAGCAGAGGGTCTCCAGCTGCTGTGCCTCACAGCCTCAAGTGGAGTCCCGCTGTTCTCTCGAGGCTCTTCCAAGCAGCTCCCCTTTTCCATCATTGGCTCCCTAAATGGCGTCCATATGTTTGGTGCTGGACATGGCGCTCAGCTGTCGAGCTGCGAGACCGAGCGTGGCAGTCGCGTGGTCTGGAGGGTCTTTCAGGAGAGCCTGACGCTGATTGCTGTCAGCGGTGGTGAGAGGGGTTCTGCCGTCAGTGAGCTGCAGTTGCGCCACCTGCTGGAGAACGTATGGAACTGCATGGTTATGGTCCTTGGTCAGGACGAGCTAACAAACATCCGCAATGTGGAGCGGTTAAAACGGGAGGTGCGCTCCTGCTACCGCTTGATTGACATGTTCTTGGAGCGTGTTAACGACGACCAGGGCCTCATGGGGCATTTAACGCGATGCGCTGACTGCCTGCCACTCTCCAACTCTGGCTTGGTTCAAGAGACCCTAGACTCGTTCACCCAGGCAGCGGACAGTGAATTCGGCTGCCTCCTGGCGCATGGGCGTGTCGTGCAAGCCACAGAGAAATGGTGGTCTCGCCTTGCACCACAAGAAGTTGTTGTTCTTTTAACTCTGGTGCACTCACTGTATGGCACATTCTCGTGTGATTATCCTGTCTTCTTGCCCCAAGGCAGTCCCACTGTTGCTATTCGTTTACTCTGTTTCCAGCTGCTTCCTGGAGTCCATGTTTGTGTTCTTTGTGGCCCCAAACCCTCATTGTACAAGGCAGAGAATGAGCTCGTGGGTCGTTTTTGGTCACCTCTGGTGGAAACTCTCCGCAGCTGCCTAGAGCAGGCTGAGAGAACCATCCTCCCTCCATCCGTGAGCCTTCGCTGGGACATCCAGGCTCTTCTTTTCATCAGCCGAGAATCTAGACGCGCAATCACCGTGTGCCCACCTGTCCGTGGCGGTGCCCCAGCAGACGCTACACCCCTCCTCTCGTCAGCCCGACGCTTGGAGCTCCTTCGCCACTTCTATACATTTGCTGTGACTCGATATTTTACCTCAGAGGACACATCAGCCTCACCAACCTCTTCTACTTCTGAGCCCATCCTTGAGGATTTCTCTCAGGGTTTTACCCACCTCCCTGTGCAGTGCTACATGGTCACAGAGGAGTGCAAGTGTTATGGCCTGCAGAGTCCCCAGCACCAGCTCTACCTCCTCATGGATCTCTCTGTACCCACGTTTGCCCTGCGCTCTGTGGCTACGCAGACTCTCTCAGCTATTACTGCTGCAACAGGTTTTTAGGGCATTGTCTTGAAATGCCATATAAAAATAAAGTTAAAGCCATAACCTTTTAGTCATTTGCGATAACTGGTTGTGGTCATTTGGGTTGGGGTTGTACACTAATCAAGAGATTATTGTTTATTGTCACTGCTTAAGTGCTTTCTTAATAGCTGGAATAACAGTACAATCAAAAGACTTAAGAATGAAAGGATATCTGAAAAGTTGAGCTAAATATGGATATAAAGTCTATTTGCACTTAAGTTTGCAGTATGATTCTACTGTATGTTATTACTGTACTTTGTGTATGTGTAGCATTCACACTGTGATACCAGATTCATTAAATGCTACCATACTGGTGAATTAAATATTACTGAGTATGAATGTAAAAGTGAATTTACATTTTATACACTGGCGAATTTATTATCATATTGGATTAATATGTGCATAAATTGTTGTTTGGAAATCATCTTTGGTGTCCCAATTTTCATAACCATTAAGGAAATAAAATTATTCTACTATAGCCAAACAATTAATTATTTTTCTGAACCAGGCTCACTTCTGCTCAGTTCAAAGTGTGTCTTTTTTAAAAATATCAATTTGTGTAAATAAGCACAGTTTATTCTATATAAGCCACGCCCCTCGTTGGCCACTTATGATCCAAGAAAATAGTTCAGCCCACAAAGTTAAGCTCATTTTAACATCAGTGGGTAGACAAAATGAGAAAAAAGCAAATACTTAACCACACACTAAAAATATAATAACCAAAATAGAGCTTTGGGTGTAAGTAATACAAAACAAGCATTTTAAGAGACATTTTGGAGATGTTTTTTCTCATTTTTAGGCATTGTATTTCTTATCACCGTATTCAGACACATAATCTCATAGTATTTGTCTTAATGTTATGAGATTCACTATTTTTGTAGCCATAAATGACATACAGTTTGTCTGTATTTCTTCTGTCTGTATTAGAAATGTAATGCTTTGTCTCACTGCACAAACAGCACCAAGTAAGCTTGCCCATGTTTCCTTAAGTCAAAAGAAAAAAAATCTGTCTAAAATCCAGTCTATCCAGTCAATCCACTAATTATTAATATGTATTAACACAATGAGTGCCTGGTAATGGTTCCACTTTTGTGTAGTATTCTTATAATGCATAGGACATGTTTGTTAATAGCAAACATGTTAAATCTTATCTCAGATTTAATTAAATTTTCAGATTAAAGCTTTTTAGAGGAGACTTGAATTTATCTCTAGAACTGTGTAAAGAAAAAGATATTTCACAATGTCAACATGGCTATCACAAGTATAGACATGTAAACAGACAAGAGATTTAAATTCTTTCATTTGAAAGCTGTGCCACTATTATCTTTAACCCCATTTAAATGGTTTCTTTTAGCACTTTGATAAACACTGTTATTTACCAGTGAATATCTTTTTCACATTTTCTTTGTTGAAACTTTAACACTGATTGGGAACCAAAGAGTTCTTGTGGGAAAAAGATGCAAATAACTGGGCTGTGAATAAGTGAATAACTGGGCTGACATGTGTAGCTTTACACATCACCAACATCATAACTAACTACATTCCTCACAAATTTGTGCTGAAAATGGTCACATGTTCCTAACTGTCCTTTATCAGAAACGCAGTTCAACGCAGTTATGACAATTTGACTGTACCGTAGTCAGTTTGACGTACTGTAATTGCTGTGTCATGCTTTTATGACTCTAAGCAATATTGCAAGTGCTCTGAGTTGTGTGCAATAAAATGTGTCACTGTATTGTGAACTTTATCTGACAAATTACTCCGGGCATTTGCATTCTGTGCATTCTATTCTATTAGAGTTTTCTCACCAAGTCGCTTTGGATAAAAGCGTCTACTAAATGCCTAAATGTAAATTTAAAATGTATAGTTATTCAACATAAACAAAAGAGAACTTAATTCTTACGATAAGCACAAGGCAGAGGTGACTGGGACCTTTGTTTGACTTTTTATTGCACTGTAATAACTATAGTAACTGTAATAAGTAGTAAGTGTATAAAAGGTCAACATATAAACATCAACAAATATACAAAGGTGTTTGTTGGAGTATATAGTGTAAAGTTAAGACAAACATCCTTTTTAAAACATCCAATTTAAGACAGATTTAAAGTATTTCAAATCAAACATAGATAACCCCTGCCAGAGGCAAATATGCATTTATGCAATGAGTGTTTTGGCTCAAAACCTCAGTTTCTGGAATATCAAGATTTTCCAGTGTGACAACCAGCCCCCATCTCCTATATTCTAATCAGACCTAAGTGTTTGAGTAATAAAGAGCATCATGCTTCAAACAGCACATGGTCACATAATCACATGCCAGGTGATTACATCAAGCATCCTCTCCTGTTCTGCCGGCAGTCCCTACCTATGACAAACAATGATTTCGGATAACACATAACCCTGTAATGTGATCACTCTGCTAATCTCTCCTGCAAGACACACAGAGACTTCGTCGACGTGGGAGGAGCTGGTTTGTGTCGGTTATTGGATCAAGAGTATATGGGAGGAGGTCCGATGAGCAGGGAAGTTGCACACTGGTCAAAGTCTGGAGCAGATATTTCACATACATTCAGCGCTACTGTCTGTCGTCGCGGCAACAGAAGAGGCTTCCTTTGAAACTTCTGGTGCGTAATAAAGTCGGGAGGAGGTACTGTCCATAAAGCCCCCATTTACAAAGGGGGTGGCGGTCATGGAAAAGTAATTAGAGGGGAACTGAATATACTGTTTGTTAGCCCAATAGATGAGAGAGGCGTGGGTATTTGGGGTCATCAATGGTGCTGGTAATCTTGAACTGATGTACAGTACAAAGGTCTTCTCGAGCAGATCTTTTAAGGTTTCACTACGTGCGTTTGTTGCACGCCAAGACGGGTTTTAAACAATAACAACAGCTTTAAAACGCAATTTTAAGCTTTATTTTTTGAACCTTTGAGTATTCTTCAGGTCATTAAAAACGTTTGCACAGATGTTATCCAACAGAAGCGCGAGGGTTTTGAAACGTGGAACATGCCAGGTTTATGCGGCGGTGTACCCCAAGGGTCCATCGCGGGTCCTGAACTTTTCTCTGCTGCCTTCTGTCTCCTCTCCCCACAGGACTCTTTCTTCTATTCCCGCGCCCCGAAGCAAACTTTCACAGCCGGAGATGTTACAAAACGGAGCGTTACGCCGGCAGGACAAAGTGCTCACGGTCGACACCATGAACCCCAACGTGAAGAAAGTTGAGTATGCGGTCCGTGGACCCATCGTTCAACGCGCGGTGCAGATTGAGAAGGAACTGAAAGAGGTATGTCATTTACAGACATAAATCAAAGTGCATTGACAAAATGTAAACATCTCAATTTAAAATTATTTAACGCTTTTTCATTTTGCAAACATTATGATCCTCTCGCACAACTTAAACACAATACGATAAAGAGACGATTATGCAATGTTTGAATGTAACTTCCACCCCCACCCCCCCTCAAAAGTGAAAAACAACTTTAGTAGCTGATGCTCCACCAAGCTCCATTGTGAAAAGTGGACATGTGTAGTTGTTAACTTTTGAGTCTTTTTCTAAATGAACTCTTTAAAACGAATTTTTGGAGAAACCTAATATAGTAAATTTGAGTCAATATTTAGAACAAAACCAGTAAAGTAGACGTTTACCTGACAACGATTTCCTAAACCCAGTTCAGTTTTCTCAACATACTTTTAAATGGAAAACAGTGTGTCATCAGCTTTTAGGAAATATCTTTCCTGCTGTGTTTGAGATTTTTGGGTCGTGGGTTAAAGAAAATCTCTGATATCATAGCTAATCTGATGACACATTGATGACAAGAGGGGATGTTGCAAATGGTAGTTCAGTATCACTCTGTTCTTCTGTATCTTCCTGTAGGGTTTGCAAAACTCCCAAATGTTTGTCTGTCTTGACTCATCATTGGCTAAAGCACACCGCATGTCACCAAATTAGATTAGCTCTAGACATCTCATAGGGTCTTATTTCTTCTGGACATTTATTTATGGACTGTTAGTGGTGGAGTAGCACTAAACATCTGAGGTCCTGCTCTTGATAAGACCACAGTCCAGTGTCAGTGTTGATCGTCATGGTAACAGAGAGCATCTCTGTTTGTCCAGTCTTTACCTCTCTTTATATTGGTAGCTTTAGTGGACACTTACAAGAAACACTTAGAGATCTTCCATGAAGGAACAAAAATGGCTGTATACTGTCAAGCATGTTGCAAAAACATCACAGTTGCTAAACAACAAAGAAGTTGAAATCGGACATTTTCCTTTCATCTTATTCTGTATTTTTTGTATTTCTTCTTTTTTAATTATGTTCATGATTGTCTGCTCGGTCGAATACCTGATATTTAATTGGATTTCAGCTTCACACATATTCATGAGCTTCTGGCATTGTTCCTCTTACTTATAAGCAAATCCAAAAAAAACAGAAGCTAAATTTAATTTACTCACCCTGTGTAATGCAGAACAGGCCTCAGCGCGGCACATACAGATGTTAGCTTAGATGCAAGTAATGGACAGTCTCAAAGACAACATTTGCACATAGCAACCACAAAGAGTCAAAGGACTAAAAAAGGTTGTTATGGTTGTGAAATGTTAAGGGAGTCCAAACAAAACATCTGACTGACATGTAATCCAAATAACTGTATTTTCCAAGAATATTATGTTTTTTTTGTGTTGTTAATTTCTTTGTAGCACTACCTATTGAGGGAATTGTTGCTCAGGGACATCAGACAGACATACACACTGTTCTAAGCTTTGCTGGTGTTTGGTGAGTGCTGTGGTTTAAGGTTTCTGGGAAAGGCACACATGACAATGGTGGCCTTTATATAATACTGTACAAATCTCTCTCTCTCTTCCTGCTACGTATTCATTATTACTTACTTGCTTTCTTCTGGTCTCTCTACTTTTCTTACATTTACTTCTTATTTGCTGATTCTACTGTTTGTCTTCCTTGTTCTCTCATAACGAACAAAGAGTCAACAGAGCTTAACTGACATAAATGTAAAGATTCCAATATCGCACAAGGGAGTATTTATTTGACATACCATAGAAAGTTAACTGAAAGAAAGATTATGAGAAATTGCACATGGACAGGTTTATTTTTTATTTCGCTTATTGGACAGTACACACAGACTGTTTTAGTGTTTATAGGGCTCTGTAGCATATTAATTTGCTGTGTGTGTTTTCCCCTAGTTTTTCAAATAGGTGCATGTGTTTTGTTTGTTTGGTGATTTGTTTGTTGTATTTAGATAATCAATAATGCTTGCGGGAGACTGGTGCATGTTTAAATATTCCTGTAGTATATTGTTTGTTTTTACAGAAGTAACAGTCTGTTCTAATATGTCCTAGTACGTTCTAGAGTATGTTCTAGGCATTAATTGTCTGCAGATTTCTTGCAGCCTTTGTAGAAAAGATCCAGATGATCTCTGGTCTCTTATTTTGTCTGTTTTCTCAATTTTCCCTTTATACTTGATGTCATAAACACTAGATTTAGGTTTACACGCATGTTGTGTTTTAAACTGTATCCACATAGTATGAACAGAATCAGAGTTCTAAACCTTTACCCTAATAAAAATAGTTAGTTAATGTTATTTAATTAGTCAATAAAATAAGGTACCCAATCCAAACGTTCATGCACCTAGATTAAAAAATTGGGATAGGTGGAGTTGGGGTGGAGGTGGAATAAATCTGGCTGTTTTAGACGCTAGAAGTGTGATTGACAGGACTTAATGATCAGACCCACTCTCCCTCATACCTCGTCCTGTAAAGATCTGCATGGCCATACAGTTTGAAAACCTTGTTCCACGTTCTACTCAAACTAGATTCAAGTCTGTGTTTGCTTTAGGGGTGGTAGTCACAAAGCGGCCTCTGACTGGCTCGTGTTTAGAATCCTCTCCATTTTATGACCAATAGAAAAAGCTTTGGGAAATGGGGGCGTTGGAGGTTCTGGTAAATGCAGCTGATTCTATTGGACAGAGACTCACACAAGAGAGAAACAGATGTGCAGTCTGGAGCTTGTCAGTTAGTCCCGACCGTACCAACTACTGTGATGGCTGCTATTGTTTATTGCATTCCAAACAGCTGGAGCCTGGGGGACAAATTGAACACTGAGAGAATGAAAGAGCCGTAATCGCAGCTCTAAACAGATTATCTTGAAGTTTTACTATTTAATTAATGACATTAACTGTTGTTGACACAACATTTTGACATCGGTACTCTTGAGTACACGAATGTACTTAGACTAAAGCAATTTTATAGCCATGTCATTTATCTGGACACAACTGGAACATAATGTGTGAAAAACATGTCTCACCCCTAACCATAGCAAACATATAAAGGATGCTTTGTAAATTTATTTTGAAAACAAGTGCTTTATCCGGCCGAAACATAAAAATATACATAAAAGAGTGTGAATAATTAAATAATCTCCTCTGTGAAAACATTCATATGTTTATTGACATTCTTTTATTAAACCTCAGAAAAAATACACCTCTTAAAACTTATCACAGAAACAAAAAAGATATTGAAATAAATGGCTGAGCATTTTTTGTGGAATTATGCACAGGTTTTTTAATATTTCATACAGACAGGAGACAAGAGAAATAATTGATTTCTCTTTGTTTGAGTATATATGTTATAGAGATTTTTTCTCAAGCAATTCCCATTTCAAATAGTTCAGATTTCTGTTGGTCATGTAAAGACTTGCTTTTCCTACATTCTTGTCTCTCACACTATTCACTTTTAGGACAAAATTTTTATAAGGTGTCATGAGTTATCGTTTTCCTACATTTTTGGTGAAAGTTCAAATACTGTTCAAATGGCAATGAAACAGTTGTTTTATTCTGTTTAACGGTAAAGATAAAGTATGGGAATAACAAGGTGTTTGTGTGTGGCAATCAGCATGCAGAGAGAGTTGGAGAGAGAGCTCGTTTGTAAGGTTTCAGACGCACACTGGGAAAGTGCTTTTGAAATAAGTAAACAGGGGAAAGCTGTGATCCACTGCCATCAGCAATACCAGTGACCCTTACTGCATGTTTGCTTACCAGATAAGGCACATTAAGCAGCAGTAGTCTAACCTCTGCTTATCTGACTAAGCTGAATAAAAATTAGTCCACAATAATGCTGCAACATGCAGTGGGTTAAAGACTGAGACCACATGAAAAATGTTTTTTATTTGTGTTGTTTTTATCCCATTTAAAACTGGAGCTAAACATAATGGTTTTAAAACAGAGTTTAAAACAAAGAAATATTTTAAATTATACCCTGTTCATTCATCAAGCATTTGCAAGTTTGTGATTTGTTCACCCCTTTGTACAGAAGGTCAGATTTCCTTTTGTACAAAGTTTCCATTGAAGCACGCAAGATGTTCTTTGGAAGATTGTCAAAACATGCTGGGATAACAGAGATCATTAGGGTTTGCACAAACAGGGTTTATGCAAGCTCAAATGAATGCTGTCAATAAAGCAAAAGTGGGACATACCAAGTACTAACATAACATTTTGGGTTAAATTATAAAAGATTGCAAAATAGAAGCATTTTCAGTGGTGGTCTCGGACCTTTGGACACTGCTGTAGATTATTACAACAAAAAACAACATTATGTTTTTTTTTACAGCTTTCCTGTAGCTCAGTGGTTAGATGGTGTTAACAACATCAAGTTCTTGGGTTTGATCCCAGGAATTGCACAGTTGCTTTGAACAAAATGCATAAATGTAATGTCATGTAAATGTAATGTTTTTCCTGTCATGTGTCAACGTGATTAGTTTATTCCTGGCATTACACCCAACTGTCAAATGCAGAATTTCCTGTTTACTAGTACAGCTTTTCCTGTTTACAAGTACAGCATTTCCTGTTTACAAGTACAGCATTTCCTGTTTACAAGTACTGCTTTTCCTGTTTACAAGTACAGCTTTTCCTATTTATAAATACAGCATTCCCTGTTTTGTAAGTGCAGCTGTCTGCGGTAGATGACTTTTCTTTTCTCCTTTCTTTTTTAAAAGTTGCATTCGTTGTTTATTAAAATTTTCCTCCATTGCAGGGGGTCAAGAAGCCGTTTGATGAGGTCATTAAAGCAAACATCGGCGATGCACATGCTATGGGGCAACAGCCAATCACCTTCTTCCGACAGGTAGCTGACTCGTCTCTGTTTTCACTGACCAAGAGTGTCAGTGAATTATTTGCTGGGTCATCTCCACTGAATAAATGGTCCGTTGCATACAGGTCCACTGCACTTTAAACTTTCCATGCATTAACCAAAGTCAACATCTAAATGAAAGCTTCTGTTCACTTTGGATATTACAGAAATATCTGTTTTTTTAAAAGGTACTATTAAACACATATATGATCATTGTGGTCTGTGAATTTGATGTTATTAGTTTTATGTCTACCTGTTTGTCTGTCTGTGTTCTGTGGCCTCATAACTGTATTGTTTTTAAGGTAATGGCGTTGTGTACTTATCCAAAACTACTTGACGATAACAAGTTTCCAGAGGATGCCAAAAACCGAGCAAGGCGTATCTTGCAGGCGTGCGGAGGGAACAGCATCGGTATGTTGTGTGTATATGTGTAGTTGTTATGATGGGCTATACATGTCAACTACATGTCAACTTTATGCAGTTTATACAGGTTGTTTGTAATTAAATTTTACTTGTCACACTGCAGTAATATGTAAAACAATGTCTACAACCCATTTACACATTGCAAAAGGTAAATCAATGAGAAAAAATGATTTGTCAAGAATTGACAAATTTACGTAATAACGTAGATGTACATAGCAAAATAACGTAGATGTAGTTGGCATCCACTGACAAACTTGCATCCACTGATGCAATTTATTTAAAAAAGTTGTCAGACAAGCAAGTCTCAAACCCATGACCTCTCACGTTTAAGTGAGAATTATTCTTCCCCTCATCAAAAATGTATATTGAGAATGCACTTTAAATCCACAGATGACATATAGTTAAAAACATGGTTGAATAGTGACCAGTTACAGCACATCAAATACGCACTTTCCACTATATGTCTGATCAGCAATGTTACTGATTAAAGTACTTATGTACATCAGTATCTAAAAAAGCAAAGGTTTCTTTCTGATATGTTGTTGGGTGGATCTTTACACTTCTCTGCCTTTTTCTTTGTTCTGTTCCTTTCACAGGCGCATACACAACAAGTCAGGGCATTGACTGCGTAAGGCAGGACGTTGCCAGCTATATCAAGCGTCGGGATGGTGGTGTTCCTTCTGACCCTGATAACATCTACCTCACAACAGGAGCCAGTGACGGCATTGCGGTATGTCAGGCACAAGACAAACAGAGTTTTATGTACACTTGTGTATTTAACATGTATGTGTACTTAACATAGTCTGCCAATTAAAGGGACAGTTCACCAATTTCTGTGTAATTTTCTTCAACCTTGTTATGCTAAACGTATACTGTGTTAATTATTTGCATAATTAGTCCCCATTTGTCCTGATATTTACAATTATAAGTAAAAAAAAGAGCACATTTAAAACGCTGATATTCTTGTGTACTGTAAATCATGTGGCGTATAGTGGGGCGTTGTTTTGATGTATTTTAGATTAGATAATTGAAATTGAAAGGGTTATTTAGTTTTATATATTCCTGTCACTTTTGTTTCTCAGACTATACTGAAGCTGTTGACTGCTGGGGAGGGTCGTACCCGGACAGGAGTCATGATCTCTATCCCTCAGTACCCTCTGTACTCTGCTGCTATAGCAGAGCTGGGAGCTGTTCAGGTGAATTACTACTTGAATGAGGAAAAGTGCTGGAGTCTAGACATTAGTGAGTTACAGCGCTCTCTAGAGGCGGCCAGGGAGCATTGCAACCCTCGTGTACTGTGCATTATCAACCCAGGAAACCCTACTGGTAAACCATTAAAATCCTTTACAAATAAATCAGAGAATCTGTCACATTTAATACATTATCTGTAATAAAATTTTTAATTTAATAAATACTAATTATGCAATCTATCAAAACCTAACTGACACTAATGGGTATTTTATGTGCAATTTAAATATAATCTTTTCTACTTTTTTCCCCAGCAAAATGTAAAATATAATTAACTTGTCAGAGGTGCATAGATACATAATAGATGTTTCATATAGGTCCAATCTTTTAATAGGTCAGGTACAAAGCAGACAATGTATTGAAGATGTAATCCGATTCGTAGCCAAAGAAAACCTCTTCCTAATGGCTGATGAGGTAAGAACACATTGGAACCATTTGGTGGTATACCAGTATACCAGTATACCTACAGTATATGCTATATCACACTATACATTTCTGTTTACATGAAGCTAAGGGTGTCCTTAATATTAGCATCTTTTAACAATTACGTGTCGTGCATATTTCTGTCTGATGAAAGCACTGTTTTCATATTTCCTCGCCTTTACATTTCTCCTAATGTGTGTGTGTCTCTCAGGTGTATCAGGACAATGTGTATGCCGATGGATGTGAGTTTCACTCTTTTAAGAAAGTGCTGTTTGAGATGGGTCCAGAGTATTCAAGCACTGTAGAGCTTGTTTCATTCCACTCCACCTCCAAGTGCTACATGGGAGAGTAAGTTCACATCCACCAGGCTTTATTAATTAACGTAGAGTAACACTGAATACATGTTAAACTTGCTCACTTGAAGGTGTGGTTTCCGAGGAGGGTACATGGAGATCATCAACATGGATCCCGATGTGAAGGCTCAGCTCACCAAACTGGTATCAGTACGTTTGTGCCCACCTGTATCTGGACAGGCCCTCATGGACCTGGTGGTCAACCCACCTCAGCCTGAAGAGCCCTCATATAACACCTTCATCAAGGTGCCCTCATCTTCTTTAACTTAAGGAATCCTTATTGGTCAGCTAAGAACACAGATATGGTCTTAAGCTGTAGCTGTTTCTTCTGTTTCTTTAACAAAAAGACTTTCTAACAGGATGTCTTGTTTCCTATGAGCTATAGTTCAGTTAGCAGTATTGGCTACTATCCCAGTGTATGTCTATCTCATGTAGGAGCGAAAAGCAGTGCTGAGTGACTTGGCTGAAAAAGCCAAACTGACAGAGGAGATTCTGAACACAGTGCCAGGCATCAGCTGTAACCCTGTGCAGGGAGCCATGTACTCCTTCCCCCGTATCACTATACCTGAACAGGCCATCAGTGAAGCCAAGGTTGGTGTCTGTCATATGTTCTTCATGTCTTTTTTTGCGCTTATGCTTATGGCTTCTCTTTGTTGCTTATACCACTGTTCTCTTATTTGTTGTCTTTCCCTGCATCTCAGGAAAAGGGTCAAGCTCCAGACATGTTCTACTGCATGACACTTTTAGAGGAAACAGGAATCTGTCTTGTTCCTGGCAGTGGTTTCGGTCAAAAAGATGGCACCTACCACTTCAGGTGTGTAATATTAGTTTCAAAACCTTTTTCTTTGTTCAAAAGAGTTTGTTCAGGGAAACATTTCACAGCTATACTGCTTTAAAGGAGTTAGTTTATTTTATTTATCCCAACACCTGTATGCTGTTTATCAGTAGACTTCCAAAAGACTTTCAAAGGAAATCACATATAAACTCTTAAATAGTTAATGAACATTTTATGGATACTAAATATAACCTTGAATCAATCCTACTTTATGTTCTGTTTCATCAGGATGACCATCTTACCTCCAACAGACAAACTGAAGGTTATGCTCAACAAACTAAAGGAATTCCATCAGAAATTCACCCAGCGATACTCATGACCTGCACCATTCAATTGACCAATCACAGCCCTGACTGCTAAAAGTGCTAAAATAACTTACTAATTTTTGGCCACTTTGTAGTCACTTTAATGACCATAATACACACTAATCTGCCACCTTGCCAGAAGATGCCTTTTAGCTAACAAATGAGTGAAAATACTATTAAATAAATGTCATGAACTTAATTTAAAACTAAAATCTAGAAGGTAGAAGAAACATCACTGATTGCTGGTTTTATTTTTTTATTTTTGGTAAACATGAAAATTTCAAAGATCTGTTTGATGTAGTATCTATGTGTATTTGTGTGTGTGTGTGTGTGCGCGCACTTCTATCTTTGTGAAGACCAATGTGACCAGTTGGACCATTAGTGAGGACAATCAGAGTATAATGAGGACCTTCTGCCTGGTCCTAACTTTCTGACACCACTTTAAAGGGCTCTTTGAGGATTAAGACTTGGTTTTAGGGTTAAGATTTTAATAAGGTTAAGGTTAGTTTTGAGTAAGGGTTGAGGTTAGGTACTTGTGATGGTTAAGGTTATGTAAGGGGCTAGAGATTGTATTGTGTCAATGAATGTCTTCACAAAGATAATTTACAAATGTGTGTGTGTGTGTGTGTATGCGGACAGTTAAATGAAAGTAATGGGCATTCAACAAGACAAGATTTTGCACGGTTTGTTGTACTGTTCCATATATTTGTAGTGATTGTTGTAATTGATAAAGCATTCATGAATTAGTGTAAGATACAACATTCATGTATGTACATAACAGATTCCTTATATGATGATATAATACAATATATATTAACAGTTGTTTGTGTTGTGTGACGTTTGAAGGGAACAAAGAATTTATTGACATTTTGCTGTGAAAGCTTCTTACCACTAGAGGTCACGCTACCATAGATTTACAAGATCACCCTTCAAAGGGTTTTTGAATTCAATCCCTCCACATGCAGACACACTACTGTGCATCCCAACTGCTATATTCTTTTGTGGTGTCATTTTGTTAATGAGCTAAATGATATTATGGGTTAAGATGTTGTTTGAAAACTTCATATTTCTGAACTTTATAAAGGCTAATTGTGCTATAGTCTCTTTTCAGTGGTTTAACTACTAAACGTTTGAAATGTGCAAGCTGTCTAATATTTTAACACAAACAGTGTATTTTTTGGTAAAAGCAATACCACAAATATGATAGATACAAATAGATATATATGTAGAAAGACAGAGAAAGAGAGAGAGCAGTATATCAGAGACAGTATTGGGAGGACGAATGCCTGACCAGACAAATTAATCACAGAATTCAACATGCAACAGCCTAAAGCAGTATGAGGTATGACATTAAAATATATTCTAAGTCGACAGTTTTGGAGATGGTTTATATTGGAGCTGTATTAAGCCTAATTGTAGCTTGTAGACCAGGCTACTGCTGGCTGCTAAGGCAAAATGTTAAATGCTCCCTCATTTGTAAGTCTCTTTGGATAAAAGCATGTGCTAAATTAGTAAATGACAAAAAAGTCTGCCCCAGCTGTGTTTTCAAGATGGTTGCCAATAAACTGATTTGCCTATAAGGGCCATTGATAGTACACAACTGGGCTTAAATAGCTGGGTAATTACAAACAGGTGGTATACAGGAATTAATCAGCCCTAGGTACGGGGAACATGGGAAATGAAGTCCGGAATGTAACTAATACTCTTAACGAAGTCCGGAATGTAACTAATACTCTCTCTCCCTCTCGCGGCTGGGAGGAGACGGAGCAGTGGTCTCCTCCGTAACATTTATACTGTAATAAATACTTATCTGTGATGTTTCCTGGCCATGTGATATACAACAACATTTTCTCATTTAAAAAAAGATATTTTATGTTTTCCAAAAGTAGATCTTAAGACTATGCCTTTATCTGCACTTTAAACAGTTAAGAATCAGAGTCTGATCTAACATACTGCCTTTGCCCTCTGTCAGCCCATGTTGGTGATGGTGAGGTAGAGCTGACTTTTTAATTAAGCAGCATCTTGTTCCTACCACCCGTTGTCTTTGTCTTTGCGCCTGACGGAAGCCTCTAAATGCTGCTTGTCTTGCCACTTGCTGATTGATCCTGACGCGCTTGTCTTAACAGGGAGTGATAGCAGAGGCAGATCTAATCTGCCCGCTGCTCACAGATAAGACACAATGTTCTGCACTTCCCAGTTCTGCTAATGAACTTGTTTACATTTACATTTATGTTATCAATGCTTTCTTACCAAAGTGCCTTACCAACGCACCCAAGTCTTACCTTTCTTACCAACGCACCCAAGCATATTTTGACATGATACACCATTGTACTACAGTACTTACACTATTAAAAAAGATTCCTAAAAGGTTCTCTGTCAGGCTGTAGGGTTCCCACAGAACATTTCTGTTGCACAAAAGATTTGTTGTGGATAAAGGTTCTACAGAAAAAATGTAAGAAAGAAATGGTTCCTTTAACAACCTGAAAGGTTCTTTTGAAAGGTTTGGGGAACCAAAAAATAGTTCTTCTGTGGCACTGCTGCAAAGAACCCTTTTAAACACATTTATTTTTAAGAATGTAATACCAAAAGCAAGTTTTCAGCTGTTATTTCCATTTAAGTACCAGTCTTAAAGTCTGTTAATTAGCTGGTGAGTCAAAAACTTTAAATCTGATCCAACAAAACATAGCCTCAAACCACAGAAATTACATGTTCTTTGTTTATGTATTATACATTGTAAGGAGGTATGCTGTGGCTTTCCATTGTAGCGTTAAGTTTTTCTTTCTGTTAAAATCTATTCCCTGTGAAACTGAGTCACTACCATCATTTCATTTCAGTATAAAGATTCAGTATAAAAGACTGCAAAGACTTCATGTTCCAGACAGTGCCTCAACCTCCATCATTCATCATTCTTTCTCACCTTTTAGTCACTCTTTTGCTTTCATTCCCATTCTCAGCATGGTTCCTCGAAACATTACAATTAAGCCTTGCATTTAGTCAGACTCTTGCCATTATGGGAATGAACCCTCTAACAAACAGTCACAGAAAGCAAAATGGCAATCAGTGGCTCTATTGTTCAGTGGGTTTCAAAACTGGCACCTCAGCCTCACACTCAAGGTTGTAATGGTGGTACTGTTTTTCCCTGCGCTTGCATCACAGTTTGAGACAAGTTGCTCACATTTCAGTGCTAAAGATCAATGGAAAACTTATAAGACTGGATGTGCACAGAATGGTGATCCACATGAGTTTTGGAATTCATGCATGTCGTGAATGTAGTTTATTTTAAGCAAGACTAAAATAAATTGTAATCTGTAGGCTTAGACATTCTTATGGAAATTTCTTTCATGCAAGGCACAGGAATTATGAAGACCCATTTATTGTGTAAGAAGAACAAAAGGTGTTTGTAAATGCTTTTTGCTAGATTGTTTTGTCTCTCTGTTATTCTGTATGTCTTTCTATATCTCCTCTGGACCTTCATCTATTTAAGAGTCTCTGTTGCTCTGTTTGTGGCAGATTAGCAATGCTTCCCCTCTGTCATGGATAACAGAAGGAGAGAGACATGGTGAGAACGTGTGCCAGTCCCGAGCAGCTAACACCCAGTAGGGTCTTTGAGCATGATCACCCATTACATAAGCACAAACAACTCCAGTGGCTATAGATACAGAGCAACACAACAAGCTGTTGAAAATATAATGACTTGTATTTTCTGAGTTTAACCGCATAACTGCATATGAACAGTATTTTTGAAAGAGATACTCCTAAGTTTAAATTAGTTTTACATTACTAAAATGTAATGTAAAATGTAATGTTTAAATTAGTTTTACATTACCCCTGCTTCATAAGGAAAATGTTGATGTTTATGTTATGCTGGGAGATATGGTAGTCAACTTGAACTTATACTGATACCTAGCAACGTGGATGCAACATCACACAATATCTAAACGTTTTAGTTACCAATGACGTTGTAGAAATGAGCTGAAACCAACCATGATAAATGTATGCCACTATAGAGTGCTGCAGGGATGATGTATTTTTTGTACAACACAACCTTGAAATAAGTGCTTGTAGCTGTGTTCTTTGTTCTTTACTTTAAAGCTTTACTAAAAAATAAATAGGAAATCTTAAAAATAAAACAAACCTTAGAGGGGGACTTTAGATGACATTTATTTAATAATAAGATAAAACAAGCATTAAAATAAGCAAAATATTTTACATACAATATGGAATCGATTATGTTTGGTGAACTTAATGAATATGTTTGTGTACTATATGTGTAATTTAGCTATGCATTGCACTTAAACTCAGCCTGAGATGCTGGGGTAGACCCAGCTTCCAAAGACCCTGCAGAGTATAAGCAGATCTGGAGAACATATGAATGGATGTACTTAACACTTACAACTACCGGTATTAGTTAACATGTGCTTGTATGCCAGTGCTTGCAAATGCTTTTTTCACAATAGTCACAGCCAAAGAAGTTTAATTTCAAGAATCCATAAGCACGCTTGTATAGGGTGTGAGAATATTCTAAAGTAAGTAAAGCTCTGGCTGCTTACATAAGTATAGTTAATCATCCCTCGGCAGGAGTAAGTGGCAGCGCAGTAAGAGGCCATGCTTTGAGGGGGTGATGGTGCAGTCTCACCTACTCTTCCTTTCTGTTCATCTGCTCTCACCATTCTGCCTCAGGCCTGGTGCCACAGACCTGCAGAGTAAAAAACTTAACAAAGATCACAATAGAAACAATTAGTCATAAAGCAAAAGGAGACAGAGATGAAGCCTAACAAAGAATGGATTTGTTGAAGAGGTCACAGGTCACTGAATTTGAAAGATAGCTTTTCAACAACAAAAAAAAAACAGGTTGTTTAGGCATTGTTTTAGCAAACTCTCTTTAAAGCTGCAATCCATAATCTCTGTTTCAATCTCTGTTTGAAACATATAATTGCAGGTTATTTTATGTCTTCACAGTAACAGAGTGGACGACGGCCATGAAGAAATGGCAAAAATATGGTTTGGACAGCTTTTTACAAAAATATGTGGGTTTGGTTAAAGTCGCTATCAGTCTACAATGTATTAGTCATCACAACAGGATTTCTAATATTCAACATGTGGACAGTTTAGGATTTGTGATTGGAGTAGCCCCACACACCACAGGAAAATGTGATAAAATAATCGGTACAACCACCAAGATGAAACTTTACCTAGGATTGTTATAAGGGGGAAATCTTACGACAACTGTTTTGAACACTGATTTGTTATGTACTTGCTCTATAACTGATTTAGGTTTGTTTATAAACAAAAAAGTTATGGATTGCTCAATTTTGGTATTGTCATTTGATATCTGGTTTCACTTTAGAATAAGTCACATTACATAAGTAAAAAATGCTTTGTAAACAAAGATTCATATTAAGGTTAAGAAATTATAATGTATAAATGTGAATTAGCAGGATAATCTTGCAAATAGGATATCCCATTTGCATGGTTATCCTGTTATACATTATAATTTAGCAGCATTATAGCGGCATGAAAATCATGTGACATTAAAAATCATGTGACATTAAAAATCATGTGATATTGACAAACAAAAAGGAAGTCAAAAGTTGCATTCAGCTGAAACTTCTTTAGTTAGTGCTCTTCTCTAAATCACATTCATATCCACATCCACCAATTCACAGTGTTTGTTGTGCACAGAATCTTATTCTTTCACTAATAATCCTGTTCTAGAACATTCCTTTACTTTTTTAAGTAAGTCTACAATCAACACAGAAATTTCAGTAGACAAATGCCCTGTGTCAATGAATGAACCGGTAGCCATAGTTAATAAAATAAGAAAGTTTAGAGAATATAAATGGCATTATTAATATATATGACTAAAGCTGAATTATGTATTCAAAAGGCACAAAAGCAGTGTGTTTTAAAGGATAATTAAAGTGCTTAGATGTGGAGGTGCACAACATTTATCATTTAGCTGAAGGATGTTGTTTTCCAAGTCTCGCTCCATTTTTGCATCTGTTATGTGTATTTCATGCACAAGATGACAGATGATAGACTGTAGATTGATGGCACAGCACTGAGCTCATTAACTTTGCTTAAAAAAGCCTGATTCTGGTCAGTCTGCCGTGAGGATCTATGCACATGTTTTATTCACGACTTAGAAATGCTCAATGCTGTACCTGTCTGCTTTTCAACCAACCAACAATTTAATTCTGTGCTTAATCTTGTGAAATCTTCCCTTAAAAAGATTTTCAATGTCATTTGTGCACAGAGATGACACATAACAAAAACAAACAGCTTGCTAGTGATAAGAGAA